>CABFOV010011706.1:0-13031 GCA_902141375.1 Timema poppense | reverse complement strand
AAAAAAAACAGCTCTGTATTTAATCCATCCTCACTAACCTTCTCCACACCTCCCTATCCTTGCAAACTCCCTTCGCTTCATCACATCCATACACAGAGACATACATGCTCTTTTATTCTTAAAACTCTTAATGTCTCTCTTTTTAACACATTCGTATACAACATTTAACCACGTCTTACATGGCTTACTCCTTCCTTTTGATCCACACACTCTACCTTCATATATTAGCTTCGTCACTCGATCCACACTCCTCCTCTCAACATCTCCAAATCAACGTAAAACACTTCTTCCACAAGGACCTACTGGATTCCCTTTCAAACCTCGCTACTTCAGCACCCATTCATTCCAAACTCTGTCGATGAAACTTAAATATCTCAATTCCTAAATAGTGATCGGTTTTTAACTGATGATCGGTTATTGAGAATAGTTCGACATTGAATTTGAAATTTTATATTTAGATAATAGTATACTGTGTTGTTTATGAGTTTATGTTGGTACACAACTTATTATTTCGTTATTTTTGTTTGAAAAGGTAAAATTACACTAAATATAGTGATTTGGTATAGTTTAGTTATTGACTCAAAGATATCATTTTTAAATTTATTTATTTATTTTATTCAAGTGTTTTGCTCCGCCAGCTACCAACAGCCACGGGCTTTGTTAGTGGGGGAAGAGGGTTGTGGTCGGGGGGAGAGGAGGACGCCCCCCCCCACAAAAAAAAATCTGATAAAATCTTATATTAAAAGAAACAGCCAATTGGTTTATTCAGAAAATTGAAAATGAATAAATGACTAAGGGTGCTACATGGGAGGGTGTTGCAGACGTCTGGAAATTCCGCAATATTAAGAAGTTATTTGGTATTTTTAAATGTTGCTTTCAATACAAGTGTAGGCTAAAATTATCAACAGGTTTCTAAGCAGCTAAAATTTTGATTAAAAAAATAACGATTCTTTATGAGGAAATCTGTACTTGTGAAATTAAAACAAAACCTAGATCTAGCCTTCCTCTATCAAATAAAGTCATGTTTTGATGGGGTCACAACAGAAAATAATAAGATAATGTGGGATCATTTTATAGGATTTTATGTAAACTGTCACACATTTTTGTAAATACTTTAAAATTAAAACTATTTTTTTTAACTAGACATAATTTTCGCCTACATCTTGGTGAAAACAATATAAAAAATATCAAACCACTTCATAAATAATGTGGGATTCCTAAATGCTTTTCAGTGCTCTAACATGTAACAGCCTCAAGGTAACAGTTTTATTTGATGGATATGATTAATTCCGTCATCATGCAGTTAATGCTATTCATATTGTACGAAATAATTTTCATTTGGTAATCTAAAGATAAAATAGGTTCGTTATCTCCACTCTAATAATAAACAACTAGCGGTGTATATGCACCAGCTCACGTTTTTTTTACTAGATATTGTTTTTGCTATTATATTTTCACGAATTAAAATAATTGTAAAATACGAGATGGATATAAAATCACCCCCAGCCATATTTAATGAAAATGAAAACCAAGCCTGTTATGAGTTCTGTCAACTCAACAAATGAAGGTGTAACGCAGGCCTTGTCTCACGGGCCACGGTTTCCCTTCCTCAGTCACGTGGCACATGCCAACATGGTACAATGAGTGTACAGATTANAGTGTTCAATATAATGGACTTCCCAACACCAAGGCAGCGACACTGAACACCAATGAGATAAGATTAGTCAAGTCACACTTCCTCATTAACGCTAGTAAAAAAACACTACTGAAAAAAACATATATATACCAGGTCAATATTTCAATTAGATTTACATTTTTTCCATAAAACCAAGCCATGTCATTAAATTTGGTCTCAAATAACATTTCAGTAGCCATGTTTTAAGGCAGGGGTGGGAAACCTTCTGTCGCTCGCTTCATGGAGTCCTCTTGTACAATACATTTTTACCAATTATGATAGTGTATCAGACATAGATAAATATATCGATAAGATCGGTTGATTTTTCGTAAACATTATGCCTTAAAAATAAGGATTGTTTCATTTTAATTAATTAGAATACATGACGTTGGAGAGTGTATAATTTTTAGGCAATGAAGATACATAGTTGATTTTTAAAGTGCGAAAAGAACGCACCGAGCTGCTCAAAAGAACACATATCGTGGCCTAAAGGACGGGCCTTCTGAAGACGGGGATATCGGGTTTCGAGTCCCAGTCACGTCTAGTGGGTGTGGTTTCTCATAAATGTTTTCCCACTCTCCTTCCAAGCAAATGTGGATAGATTACCTCTAAAATATTTCCTTCCTCGTTCTTATTCCACTAAAGTAGTTACCATATACTATGCGTGTAGCCTGAGCAGGTATTAATAACTGCATCCTCACCCTTACCACATTAACCTGTTCAGGTTATACGCACATTATATGATAATTACTTTAATGGGGGATTAAGACGGTGATAGAAAAAATTACTTTAATGGGGGATTAAGACGGTGATGGAAAAAAAGTTAAATTTGCACTGTTTGGATCATAAACTCTTTCGGGAAATTAATTTATTTTTAGTACCGCGTCTTACCACCCATTCAGAGGATGCAATTAAGTACTAATTACGCTAATGGATTAGGAATTGGGGAGGTTGAATTTAAAGGAAATGAACCCGAATTTGCGTGGAGGGAGAGTGGAAAACCATTTAGGAAAAACCTCCCCCAGTTCACCCGACCGAGATTCGAACCTCGATCTCCCCGTCCTCGGCAGTCTAGCTCAACACGACTAGCGCGTTAGCCAACTACGCCACCGAGGCGGGTCGCAATTAACGAGAATGAAAAGCCATTTACACTCAACTAAGATTCGAGCCTTGACCTTCTCGTCACCGACCAAACCATACTAGAGGAGCTTGAAGTTTGGTCCGCGTGCCCACCTATATGGAGGACGGTAATTATAATGATTTGACGATAAAATGACAAGCTTCTGCGATTTTAATTTGACACTTTTTGTGTGTTACGATGCCATTGTGGCCAAGATACCAAACTTTGTCAGGAACTAGCATTAAGTTAGAATTGCACTTTACCCCCAAAAGTTTAACTAACTAGTGTAGAGGTGGCCAACTTTTTCAAGTCAGGGCCTGTAAATTGTTAGAAACCATTTGACGGGCCCCTGTGCCCCCTCCTTTCCCCCAACTTGTCAAATACACGTCCAGGTAACACATTAAAAGGCTAATAAAGTAATAGTTATTGATTGCTATTTAAAACAAAATTATTATAAATTAAAATATAAAGTTATTTCATAGGATTTTTAAAAATAATAAAACCCATGTGCATGTAAACCGGTCGTTTTATTAAGAGTTCTATAACCATTCACACCATATTATTATTATTATTATTATTTAGCACCGCGTCTTACTACCCGTTCAGGTTACACGCTTTAAGTACTAATTACGCTAATGGATTAGGAATTGGGAAGGTTGAATTAAATAAAGTGAACCCACATTTGCGTGGAGAGAGAGAGAGAGAGAGAGAGAGAGAGTGGAAAACCATTCTCTCCAGTTCACCCGACCGAGATTTGAACCTCGAGCTCCCCGTCCTCAGCAGTCAAGCTCAACACGAGATATAACAAAAACTATTCACTGACCAGAAATTAAAATAATTGAGAAGACTTGTGAAGTAGAAGTTCACTAAATTATTCCCTCTTCAAAAAGTTCCCTTTAAACTAACTCTCTTCGGTCGAGTGCTTGTGATCGAGTCATATTGACGCGAAGCAAAACAGGATCAATAACATGATGGAAATTTATGTCTCTAGCACACAAGGCCATTTTGTGAGTGATACAATGGTATGAAAATAGATTCCGCTCTAAATACTGTTCAAGCAAAGAAACACAACCATTTCATCTATGACTTTTATTAGCAGGAGATACATTAGAGACAGCTGGCGGGCCATTCAAAATGTCTTGGTGGGCCATGGGTTGGCCACCTCTGGACTAGTCACATTGAATGGAAATTAAATAATCTGTAGTTTTTAAACCAGGAATGTATTTTGGAAAATAAAATAAGCAGCTTTCCTTCTGTCAAATGTGTTGAATATGTCGACTGTATTTAGCTTGGTTTGTGAACAAGAAATCAGGAGTTAAAGAGTACTTGAGAATATAATCAACGTTATATTATGTGCTAGTTCATACTTGTTCGTTTACAAGCCGTGTGCGTACCGAGGAGTTAGTAATGCATTTTTGTGTTCCTCCAAAATACCTGAGCTTAATGGAGTTTATAGAATTCATAACGTTTAATTAAATTGCTTCTAGAGAAGGATTGCCAGATTTTCAAAATTAAAAAGCGAAACATATGTATTGTATGAATATATAGGTTTGTTAAAGTCGCACCAATGATTTAAAATTTATCAAATTTGGTATATAACCTTCAAAATTACACATTAAAAAATAATAACCACACCCATTAGCTCACCACGCGAAGAATGATATACTTCGGCCCCACATTGTTTAGAAAAAACAAAATATATAAGGGAGTTTGGGCAGTGCTTTAACGATCTGGTAGACCTCAGTTAATACTTCTCTGAAATGTGTGCTGCTTTCAAAAAGTGTTTGTCATTTAATACACAGGAACACAATTCAGGACAAGTCTTATATTCATTGACCAAGTTCTGCAAAATTCCCTCCACTGTGTTTTGTTCCGTTCGGTTTCTTTTGTCATCAATGAAAATATTCGCTCCACCTGCGCGTTGTGTGCTGGTACCGACATATCAATAGTTCGGAGTATGGAGACTTTCTTTCACATGTCTTCATGTAATAGCGACATGTTGATTGGACATTTCTCTACACATGTTTTTGTTATTCTCGTCCACTGTGTGAAAAGTTCACTGTCATTAACTGTAACATTTAATCCAATAACTTTCACATAATTTAATTTAATTTATCTAAAATATGGGACGATCGGGTGTCTTGACGACATATTTCGGGACACTGGGACATTCCCTTAAAAAATGGGACAATCCCTTATATACGGGACGTCTGGAAACTCTAGTATAAACTGTATTATTTACAAGAATAAGTACAATTAATTACATCTCAATCCAAGTTTCTCAAGAGAAGAAACAAGTTATTATTATTATTATTATTATTAGCGCCGCGTCTTGCTACCCGTTCGGGTTGTACGCACTTACGCTAATGTGTAATGGTAGGGTGATTGTGAGAGCTAGAGCTTAACGTGGATATCCGAACCACGGTGGAGGCCTGGCATTCCCCACATTCACAAGTTGTGATTAATACACATCTTGTCAGAGGTGAAGGAAGGGCTTGACAATCAGATAAATCTGTGCCTGGACCGAGGATTGAACCCCGGACCTTTAGCACAGAAGGCTGACACCTTTTACCCCTAGACCGCCAGGTCACCCAAGAAACAAGTGTTTTCTCATTTTTGAAGTGACATTTCGTATAATTAAACATGTGGGGTTTCACTTCAATATTTGCGCGCTACGCCAAGAAGACTCCGGGGATGATGGGGGGGTATCCGAGGGAAGTGGCGCCCTCACTCCGGGCATTCCGGGCACCATGGCGCCACATTTCTCTGCAGCCCGGGACAAATGAATAGCCACGCGCAGATATCTTTAGAGGCCGCACCCTAGAAAACATCACTGCCACTGATTGTAACGGAGGAAGGAGTATTTCCCCTCTTTCCCGACTTTTATTTTTTTGGCACCGAGTTTTACTACCCTACTGACCTATCCTCAGTTAATTACGCTAGTAATATATGGATGAAGAAGGTATAGAACAGATTAAATGTACTCAGATTTGCATAACGGAAGAGCGAAAACAGCTTTGGGCAGAAAAAAAAAACTTCAGTACACCCGGGCGGGATTCTAACCCCGACCTCCCTGTCACTGATAGACCAAACGTAACAAAACTGGCATCCTTGTCTGCGTGCCCACCAGTGTGTCCTTATAATATATAGTAATAATAATCCTTACCTCAATATCTCACGAACCATATTTTCTGTTTCTTGATCCACTAAGATATCGACATTGTGGATCACAGTATAGCCGTTGGGGGATTACCAAAGATTACGGCAGTAAAATGATGATAAACGAACCATGATATTGTTACAGACATTTGATCCTAAGAATTGATACCCGGAGGAGAATAACACGAACTTTACTTCGTAGATATAAGCACCACCACTAAGGGATCATCCCTACTGGTGGCGGGTGGCTTAAGGGGAACCATGCACGCTATAAATTGGCCATGGAGCGAATTGAGTTCCAAATGAGTGAATATGATAAAATGAACTTACCTTCTCATCCTAAACGTGTGTATTCACTTGAGAATTCGTTCTGTTCGTTCGGAGTAAAATGATCAAGTGAGAATACATGTCCGAGAGCACGCACCGAACGAACCGAACGCTATCAAACAACTAGTTTTTTTGTGAATGCTCAAAGGAAGTCAGTTGTTCGCCTGTGCTCAGAGGATACGTGTTTTCGCACCTGTTCTGACCGTTCGGAGTGTTTGCTGCGATGGAGTGGGCCGCAGAAGAATGTTTGAGGTTAATAGATATCTATGAAAAAACCCCGGTGCTGTGGAACTCTCAACATGGACTATTACAGTAAAATTTAAAAAAATATGATGCTTGTGGTGCAATGTTTGAGTGCTTCGTTCAATGCGACACAAGTTTCCATAACTATAACACCAATACGTTGTTTTGAAATCTTGACCAGGTACTGCAAGCTTGCAAATGAGTCCCCAATTTCTAAAATAACGTAACGTTAGTGCCAAACAATCTTTCCCTGGTATTGCTTTACGGAACTTTGTGTCCTTCTTCGCAATTTTATGGCCGACAAGGTTAAACAAAATCTCAAAGACTTGAGATGACATTTGGGTGAAATTTCAGAAATGTCCTTCGTCCAATTCCTTTAAAAGTGATGTATTTTGCCGACTACAAAACAGCCGCCTTATCCACATTTTCATGTAATTTTTATTCATTTTAGTCAATGCACACAGCACAAAGAAAGAGCCTGCTGCCACTGTCAAATCCATTTTGAGGCCGAGCTCCAGTTGTCCTGTTCGCGGTGAAATTGACTGGAACAAGTCGAGCACCAGCAAACGGTCCAAATGCTCGGAGTATTCGGACGTATAATTTGTTCGAGCTCGTTCGAAGTGTTCGGCTTGTTCTGTTCGTTCGAAATAAAATGCTCACGTGAATACGCACCTTAAGACACTGAAATATATTTGCTTTGGCTCTCAAGAACTCAAGAGTAAGTCTTTCCAGAGGGACCTATGTTACTCGTCCACTCAAAAACTGTCATGCGATTAGATAAAAGAAAGTACTTGAGTCCTGCAAAGTTTAAACACACTAGATAAGCAAAAAATTATTATGTTCCGCGAGGAGGAAAACACCGGCTGCAAGGTGGGGTGGGGAAAGAGAGAGAAATGAATCGTTTGGATAAGGATAGCACATTCACCCTTGACCCTACAGGTCAGAGCCACAAGTTGTGCCTGAAGAAACTAAACAAACAGATGGAAGGCACGTGTTTAAAACTCAGCTGGAGACACCTAACATATTGTTTCACTTCTCTTGATCCATTTTCTTGGTGATAGGAAGACTTGAAGTCGATTCCCGGTTAGGTGTTCTACTAAATGGTTTGTCACTCTGCTTCTATGCAAATTCGGGTAAATTTCCACTCATTTTTAGCTTTCTCATTCCTACCACAGTAGTTAAACGAACAGTAAGACAAAACAAATTGTTTCTGGCCTGTAAATCAGGGATTCCCAACCTTTCTAGGCTAATGGCACCCTTGTGAAGGGGATTAGAATATCTTGGTACCCCTGTAAACAATTTCGTAAGCGTTTTGTTTTTGTTATTATTTATTTTTTATTCAAAGTAGCGTTTATCAGAAACAATTAATGGTGTTTTAATTTGGTAACTATTTAGAATTAAAATAAACATTTTTACTTACTCTTTTACTGAGTTAACTGAAATGTGTAACTAACAAAAGCACTAAATAAAATACATACATTCTGTTATAGAGTGGAATAGCTTTGTAAATCAATAAATTAGCACACTAACCAACCACAATGTAAGACCACTAAAATTAATAATACCACAAAAAAAAATATATATATATATATTATCATTAAAAGGGAGATATCGTGTGCCGTGGCACGTGCAATTCAAAGAAACACTACAATACACAACAATACCGTGGGAAAACATAAAACTCGTGAAGTATACATATGTATTTACATTTTCTAATGTTTGCTGCACAACGAGTTTCAATGAAAATTCACCATAAAGTGCTCACACTTATTAAGACCGTGAAATACATCACCAGTAACATTTTAGACGAATGGAAGACCACGACGAATTGTATTACACGCGGCCAACATTTATTTAAAAAAAACTTAGGGGGGTTATTCTGCGTCATTCTCTTCAGCCTCTTCGATGTCAGTCTGTTCTGTCTGAAGTGAGCTTACTATGTCATCGTCCGACGGTCTGTCGGGTATTCTGAAACAATTAAGGCTTCGTCGATGTCAAGGGACGTTCTTCGTCCTCCTTCAACGTCTCTCTTCTACTTTTTCTCACTTGTTTTACTTATAACATCATCATTACGGGGGGCAAGCGTTCCAGTTTGTCTTGAAAAAAACTCTATAGATTTCTTTTTCGCTACGTAGAAAGTTTTTCTATGTTATGTCACTGGGATTCACAAAAACTTTGATATTCAGATAATTTCGATACACGGAAGTTCGCTATATAGAGGCGCCACTATCAATTTATGTTGATAAACAGATCAGCCAGTCTCCAGGCCTTAATTTTACCATTTCCTGAGAATACACTTAATTTCACAATCCAACATATGTAAGCCTCACTGACAATCGAACCTGGGAAACTTTATAACGGCGGGCAGACGGTCTTCTCAATTGAAATAAGTTTTCCCATCAATATTGGTTGAAATACTTGTTTGAAATCCCCCAACTGTCAAGAATGCTGATAAAAAGTGCTGTTTGTCCTTATCAAGATAGCTAGCAATCAACAAAAAACGTGATCTCGGATAATTGCCTGACAATATTGGCACAGTTTATTTCGAGGTGTTGGTGTGGGTGGACGAGTATAAGTTGACTAGTTATATTAACTATATTCAAATTACATTTGAAGGGTTCTCCTGACCATGGATCCAGGTAAGTACTTTTATCTTCGACTGTTAGAAATTAGAAGTTAAACACGCAAAAATGCCAGCTTTTGTTTATAAAACGTCACCTAGAATTGTTGAGTGAAACATGTCGAATGTGAGAGTGGATTGAGACTTGCAGGTAGGTGAACATTTAACATACCTGTATTGCTTGCATGCTATTTAATGAAAAAGCTTGGAAGGCTAATTAAGCTACCTTGACAAATCTACTAATGGAAAGAAGGCCGTTACAGTACCAGCGTCCTATTTTAAATATTTATATATTATATGTAACGTAACATCCGTTTGTATGTACAGACAATTCTGAAAAGCCGAGATTTGGTGGGCATTTGGAAGAACAATCCTACATAACCAGAAAATTCTGAATATTTGAAAATGCAATATGAGGCCAAATAATGGGGGAAGCTCGAAATTTCATAAGTAGCCTATTTGCAACCTCCAAGGAAACTACTTACAAAAAGCAGACACCGCTACTCAATTTAAAGATAATATGATTGTAGAATCAAGTTTAATAAGTCATTAACTGTAATAAAGGTAATATTTTATTTTACCAAATACTAGATGGTTTACATTTAAACGTTACTTTAAAAACAGCAAAATAATATACTAATAGTGAGTTATCGATTTTAGAAATCCATTTAAATTATGTTTAATCAAAATAGATTTGAAAATCAGGCTAATCTGCTAAGCCGCACCCTTTAGTCACTAAAAAGGTAGTTTAATATAATATAAAGAGCTCGCGATATATTCTTTAACATAACTTGAACTAATTTATAGCCCAAAAAAAATCAATAGCACATCAAGAATTTAAAAATCTAAACTTTAAATTTCAAATTAACTAATATTAGTGTGATTTTTTATAGAGTTCTTTTTAGTAATGTATAGTTTGCATTTTTTTTATGACGTAACCTAGGGTCGTTTTAATAAAATGTGAGCCCTTCCCCTTCTTTGTACGGAGGTTTTTAAGTTTTAGCACAAAGCCGTTATATATTGATAGTACTCATTATTTATGTTACTTAATAATTTCTCATGTTTTATGGAATATCGAGCAACGCATTAAATAACTGTACTTTATTGAATACAAACAAAATAGGTTTACAAAAGTAAATCCCTCTTTACACCATTACACAATTAGTTGTCTATAGACCTACAGTGGTATCATAATGGTGGCTTATTCTACTGTACTGCAGCACACTACTCGAATAGCGTAAATATTAAATGACATAAAGTTAGCGTTTTCAGGAATCGGAAATGGAATCCTGTCACTAAGTAAATACTTATTGCTATTAATTATCTGTACTCTATTTGATGCGAGAAATAGAATAATAACTGTAATTGAATTTAATAATTTTTGCTGATTACCAAACCCTTCCTTCACCTCTGACAAGACCTTGTGAATGTGGGGAATACCAGGCCTCCACCGTGGTTCGGATTACACGTTAAACTGTAGGTCCTCCATTTCATCTCACAATTATTTCATCTCACAATCACCCTACCATTACACATGATCGTAAGTGCGTATAACCCGAACGGGTAGTAAGACGCGGTGATAATAATAATAATAATTTTTGGATGAAATGTGGCCGAGGGAAATTGCCCCCTTTGCACCACACACCCCCGTAGACGCGGCCTTGATATAGCCTAAACCTTTGTCCAGACTTATTGTGACTGATATGAATACGTTTTGTTGACTTCACTCTAATAATCAAACCAGACAGGAGATACAGCAGTTGCTTGGTGAACAGCGATAAAAGCAAATCGACAATATTTTCGAAACGGATAAAAAATAGGACAGATGGCACACATATTGGATGTAAGCCAGGGGAATCCCTTTGAGAATATATATCCTTCCTGCGGGTGGATGTCTTACTAACTACAATTCAAAACTTAAAATAAGTAATGATAAATCTATTTTAGGGTCATATTTCCGCACGTGATCAAAGACTTCGGGTTATCAGTATAATGAATTGCCTGTGACGGGGAGGTCAAATTTCAAATCTCATCCTTTTGGAAATGGGATTGAATTACAAGTGGGTTTACCTTCCCATCTGCACGCTAATGAGAGGATATAAATAACTACATTCGGCAATTTTACCCCATAAATTTAGCTGTTTTTTTAGCGCGTTTTTGTACCCTGTACGCCATTAATTACACTATTGGAACAAGGATAATAAGAGTACAGTTTTAAAGGAAATGTATCCTAATTAGTTTGGAGGGAGAGTGAAAACAATTTAGTAAAACCCACTTTCATTAAACCTGACCTGGATTTGAACTTCGATCTCCCCATTATCAGCGATTGTGTCTAACACGTGAGTGACATTCAGACCATTTGATCAACTAGCAAGATGGTGAGCTATCTGTTAAATTACCCTTGTTTAAGAACATTTGAATTAATTAAATATAAATACAATTTGCTTTGGTTAATTCGAAAAATTGGATAGTTCAAAACCACCATTATTCCCCATGAAATTACTATCTAAATCAATGGTAAAAATGAGCAATTAATTAGAATTTTAGAGGGAAATATTTGTATAATTCAAAGCCTATACATTGTTAATTGGTTCAAGGTTGTACTCATTTCAAACCTAACTTAACGGTCATTATCAGGCCACCCCACATTCCGAGCATATCAAATAAAGTTGGAGTTAGCCTATTGACACACAGCAAATGAGAAAGCTGGGACGTATGCACCGGCGGCGAGCGGGTTGCCTAATACAGGGGATATGTTGCTGGCCCGGCTTTCATCAATTCTCATTTAAGTCTGCAATTTTCGTACGCTAGCTTTTCCAAGTTTTTATATTTTGTGATTGAATTTTTTGTTTTGTTTTTATGTGTCTATTTACTGTGTACGTGTGTGTTATATAAAATAGGCCTATATAAAATGTGTGTGTTTATATGTAGCATATTTTGAGGTTATTGATTTATTTGGCACCAGTTGCCTAGATAGTCATAAAAATAGTTTATTTGAATTTTTGCTATTTCAAATTTTTTGTAATCCCTTAGGTTTCGAATTAAAAAAATGTTCTAATGTAATAATTTATTTACGTTCTTCAGTTAGCCGTTTAACCCGAACGGTAGCAGTCTTAGATTTACCGATCACGGTATCTGGTTAAGCTACACCATAGAGCTTTTTCACATTTACCGACACGACACGACACCAGCAAAACACCGACACCGATGGTCACGAAATCTTAGGTGAACTTATGAAATGCTTTCACACTCACCGACATGTCATCATCGTATCGTTGCACGCACCGACATATCGTCCTCGTATCGTTTGCACGCACCGACATGTCATCATCGTATCGTAGCACGCACCGACATATCGTCCTCGTATCGTTGCACGCACCGACATGTCATCGTATAGTCGCACGCTCCGACATGTCGGCGGAGTGTCGTCTACCCAGTAGAGCTGGCCGACAGTTTGCCACACAGCTTTATGTTTGCTACATGTTCATACAATTTTGTTTTGAACTAAGTCTATATTTATTAATAATAAAATGGTATGGCCAATATCAAGTATGATGAGGTAACTTTAATAGATCTGATACGTTCCCTCTATCTTACTTTTATAACCGTGTGCAGCCAAAACCAAGTTTTACGCACAAGCCTTCGTCTCTCGCGTCTTAAATATAACAAATAAAGCAAATATCATTTGTTAACTGCAGCCATTTTGACTGTTATTAAGGACTAGACACGCCGTGGTAGCGGGCTTAAACAAAACCGGAGAGTCGCTCGCATCTCCCCGCCCGTCAATAAAAAGTGTCCTCGTGGAGTCATGCCGGTGTAGTGTCGGTGCCAGTGTCATGCCGGTGTAGTGTCGGTGCCAGTGTCATGCCGGTGTAGTGTCGGTGCCA
>CABFOV010011705.1:0-13033 GCA_902141375.1 Timema poppense | reverse complement strand
TTTTAAGACTAAATTCATGAGACATCTGTTGGCGTTACAGTGAACTACAAATGTAAACAAACAATAACGTTTTGACGGTAATTAACTCCAACAAGTTTTAATGGTGAATGATATTTTTTGTTCTATTTATTATTGATCACATATTAAAAAAAGTTTGTATCTACTAAACATAAACGGTTTTATCAGTTATTTTAAAAATTGAAAAGTTATTTTATTTAGGTATTTAAACTTTTGTTTTATTGTTTAGTTGTGAAATAAATGGGATATTTTAGACATATTTGTTAATTCCCTGACTTCATTATTTTCAGTTAAATTCCCTGTCATGTATTTTAGACCGCAACCTTGACGTAAGCCATTCCAAACAAATGACTTTAGTTATTCAATTTGTGTGCTGCGTTGTAAAAAGAGACATCCTTCGGGATTCATCCCAATAGGTAGTTCAATAGGAGCCGCCCAACACACACCCCTTTGACTCAACAGGAGGATATGAAGATGATATTGCGTAAAGTGTGTTCACAAGGATGACAATGGCGCGTACATGTTGGAATACAGACCAGGATCCTTGGGCATATTTTGTACCAGGCAATACCCACTCTATGGATTCTTCTGTGTTCTGCAACAAAGCTGTGACCTTTTTCAGCACTGTGCAACAAGTCATCAATAGTTTGTGACCCGGACCACGTGTCATCTTTTATAACAAATTCATCGAGCAAGACTAAATAGGAAAGTTGTATTGATGTCATAACTCTTTTTCACTACCAGACCGGTGAAATTTACAATGATTTGTATCGGCTAATCCTAGAACTGATGCATTTGTTAAGAACACTGTGTTAAGTTTGGTCAGAAAGATAGAGAGTTTCAAGTTTTTGTGTGTTGTCTAATTGTTTGGCACGCAATTCTTATTAGGATCACTACAATCAGCAAAATACTTAAAAGAGAAAACATTAATGTTTAAAAGGCACTTGAACAAACCCTAAAAATAAAAAGTTCAGACAGAGGTTTTCAAGAGACAATGGTCGATGTAAAGAAGAAGTCTAGAACCCTTCAAAATGATCCAGAGTCTCCAACTGAATCACAAGTGCGCTCCAGAAAAAATAATGTCAACTTGACTATGAGTCACAAGACGAACTAACTGTGGGTCCTAAAATGTCACTCAAACACAACTTGTTTGTCTACATATTGGAATGTACCATTAAGTAACTAAACAAACCATTTGTCCAAATTAACACAGATGACAACCTATTTAGTTTTATGTATGAAATCAAAAGTCAGGAAGGGGATGAACAGTTACAAAAGTGTACGAACTTGCAGAGAGCACTTCCTGACGAGAACATAGTGAGGTTAATGGTATGCAATTACATCAATAAGTTGTGCTAAATTATTTATTATATGATGAAGATGCAAATGACCCACTGGATGTATTAAAGTGTATGACTGCCAACAATAAAAATACTCCAAATATAGTTTCCCGATATAACAATAGCCTGTCTGTCTACTGAGCTAAGGGCCCTGGGTTTGATTCCTGCCATGGCTGAAAATTTATCGTTGATGAAATGCAGATGTGTACGTTCACGGTGATGAATTAACCGCCAGGGACTGGATGTTGTGCCTGTTCTAGTCTTAGGTTATATGAAGCTTTAACAGCCGCTAGTGGAAAATATATGGCTTGAATAAAAAACTGGCACAGGCCACAGCAATGGATGTGAAAGAATTAAGAACTACTCTACTTGAAATCAACCATGTCACAGGAACGTTCAGTAGAACTGACAATTGAATATGATGTCCTTCAAGAGATCCACAGAGAGTCGACCATTAAAGACTGCAAAAAAGAAAGAATAAAAAGTGCAGTTTTGATGTAGGCCTATAATAAATGTTTGCATTGTATTATAAATTCAAATATAGCATGCAATATGTAATAAAAGTTAATTTTTAATAGGTGAATATATAAAATATTGTATACATTCTAAGAAAGATGTAAAATATTCCTAACCTATGCTAGGTTTGGAGTTTATTTTATGTTAAGGGAGGAGGGATAATTTATCCATAAAACAAGGATATATTAGTTTTGGGATTGCTAGGTTTGTTTATAATTTTCAAATTTTTCTACAATATTCCGTAAATACATGGGGACTCAAAAAACGCAATCTCACCCGGGCGCAAAATTTAGCTTGAGCCGCCCCTTGATACCTCTCATAACAAATGAGTTCCTTGTCCAGTCCACGGGGGTACAATTTCCAGTCAAAGTTTGCTTAGCAATGACCAATGGCAAAGCTAAAGGCCAGTCCAATACACAGGATTGATCTAAGACATGGACACTTTTACATATATGGTCTAGGGTCATTATGCCAAATTATCATTTTTTACTAGCACCAACAGTAAAACATCAAATAGTGTTCCTTCAAAAGAGAAATTGGCTCCTAACACATTTTTAGATTACAGTCCTAACTTTACATTATGTTTTAAGTCTACCTACTTTTAACGTTTTGTCCCACAATTTAAATTGAATAAAAATTGATATTTAAAAAAGAATTATTAGTTTGTTATTTTACCTTTCCTTTTTTATATTATTAGAGAAAAGAACAGATTTGATTTATAGATTTGCCGTGAGGTATACAAGCTAGCTGTTGTATAAAACATGAATGCTCCACAGAGCAGCTAACCAACATACCTGTCCCATAATGACCTCAACGTGTCAACGGGCCTCTAAACTCTCTCTCTCTTTGTACCTGTAGTAGCCGAGTGATAGACTCACAATCATATCATGTATTAGTTTGTATTTTCATTTTACAAGTCTCTTGTTTAATGGAATATTTCTAAAGTAAAATTAAGGGTAGATGTGTGTAGACAAATAATTTGACAAATTTACATGTTATAAAATAGTGGAAATATAAAAATAGGGATTTATTTTCCAAACCAATTATATGTTTACAGAAATTATTATTGAAATAGCAACAACACACTAATCAAAGTTGGTGTTATAGTCAAGAATTGGGCAGGGTTAGACTATTATGGCACAAGTAGCTGCCAATTAGATTCTAACTGAAGAATCATCACAATTTTCTGATACTTTCTACCTCCCTTTGCAAAATTCTTGCAATAACACATTTTTTGTCATGGTTATATTTTACTACCTACATAGTTAACATCTAGTCTTAAAACTGACATTATTGTTTAAATGTAATAACTTAACAATTTACTAAACAAGTAATACTTCTGTGATGTTCACTAACCAGTGTTTAGAGTTTGACTAAAATAAATCCTTCACCAGATTAAACAACAAATGGACAAGCACCAACAAGCAAATACTTACAATAACACTGCAATACACCATCTATTAGAGAAACCATGATTAATAATAAGTTTGCAGTTATTACTTTTTAGTGATTGCAATAATTGACAATGGCAAACAATATTATCCAAATTCACTGTAATTCATTAAGTAAAACAATTTAAAGGTTCTAAACATTATTTCACAAATATTGATAGCTTGCTTGTAATGTGATTGAATTGAAACTTGAGGCAGAGAGTTTTCCAAATAAGATATGTTCAATAATTCATGTGATGTAATGTGTGTGTGTGTGTGTGTGTGTGAGTATTAACTTCAAAGGTTCTTATTAATAGGTGATCTGGAAACAGGGGATATTTTGTAGCAAATCTGAGGTGTGGACTGGTATACAAGTTTTATTAGATATTTGCATACTTATTTAAACTGTGGAAATTCCAATATTTTTTTTTATGCAAAAAATAATAACTTCAAAATTTATCCAATTATAATGAGTTTGAAAGCAATTTTCCCAAAACGCTGTTAGTTTTGGACAGCTATAACCTTGGCCTATCAACAAGCGGTATTGCGGCAGAAGTACAACCGGCTAGTTGCTGGCACAATTAAGTGTCGAGTACACTGGTGGAGTTGTTGCGTCTGTCTTATGGGTGATAGTTGACTCTACTTGAAGGACAACGCCAGAAACAAAGAGTGGCCGCTAAGTGGATCAGTGAAGATATTCAAGTTCTGTCTTGGCTTGCAACAAGCCCAGATTTTAATACTAGATGAGAACCTTTGAAACTCATGCAAAATGTCGTATGAACACCCTTTTTTGTTTTTTGTAATGGTGTGTCCTTAACTTTTTGTCAACAATGTACAATTACAGACATATGTAAACACGTACACTAATAATAGAAGGTGGTAGAACCACACTATAGGCTCATTAAAGCACAATAAATAGCCAACATTAAGAATACACAGTTTTGTTTCAGAGCTAAGCCAAAGAGTATCATTTAGTCATGTTAGAGTATTATGTCACTTTTATAGGGGGGGAAAAATTATATTTACTGAATGAAAAAGTCTAAATAACCTTAGACTCAATTCAACCTACTTTTAAAAAAGAAATACTAGATTAAGGAAGGTAATAATCTTGGCAGATATATATTAGGATTTATAAAAAAGAAAAAAATGTTCCAGATAAATAAAACACAATTTAACATAGTTTGTCATATCTGTGAAAATAATTAACGCCTTTAGGAACTAAATCACTCTTGATAATTAATGTATGTTAGATCAAATAAGTTTATAGATAAAGACTGAGCTGTCAAAACCATGTTAACATAATTGCTTTGGATAAATTCTGTGACATAGATGGATACTTGTGTTCAACAGATTAATAGGGTGAAAACCAGAGTTTGGCCAAATACACTATTTTATGAATCAAAATATTCATTTTACCTTTGATCCAAATCTTTTGAAAACTTAGGAACATGAAAGTAAATATGAATGTGACAAACATAGAAAATAGAAATAGTAAGTAAATGTTAACATTCTTAACAGGGGGTCCAGTGCCAACTTTCAACTGTTTCACTCACTATAGTATTACCAACATTAGTTTGTTAAAATATTTCTAGACACACATACATTCTGCAATGAGCTCTTGGATAGTGTGATCCAAGTTATATTTCAGTGAGATAATATTGGGACATTAACAGTTCATCTCACATCAGTGGAGTGTAAAATTGTTGCGGGAATCATTCTTTACTAGGTTCATCTTCTTATAACATAATCAATTCCCAAACAGGCACATAGCGCTGACCCAACTTTGGCTAACAGTGTACATTAGAGGGGCGAAAAGACTTGAAAATCACATGTTGACCTTGAGAATTGGCTCAACTGGGACTGTCATGTTAAAAAAGATTTGAGGTGTGTATTAACTTAAAGAAAAATTCTATTGTAAATAAAAGTTACATATTTTTTCAATGTTCAAGAATTCTAGAAATTGGATGACATTCCATAAGTTTTCCAGGTTGCTGGACACCAATCTTTACAACATTTGTACATTCAGATAGATGTTAAATGAATGGCCCAGGGTTTTGTTGTTAGGTTTTACCTACGATTATGTTGGGGCTGAACCATCACTAGGCAGTATCAGAGACATAAAACAAATTACTTACAATTATAAATTGGCTGAAAGATACTTTAATTTTCTTTAATTCTAAAATATTTAAATATTTTAAAACACTTCAAATTACTTCAAGATGTGTCTGCTGACAGATCTCCTGGTGAGCCACCCACCCCTTCCTCCCTACTGACAGATCTCTTGGTGAGCCACCCACCCCTACCTCCCTAGTGACAGATCTCCTGGTGAGCCACCCACCCCTACCTCCCTACTGACAGATCTCCTGGTGAGCCACCCACCCCTACCTCCCTACTGACAGATCTCCTGGTGAGCCACCCACCCCTACCTCCCTACTGACAGATCTCCTGGTGAGCCACCCACCCCTACCTCCCTACTGACAGATCTCCTGGTGAGCCACCCACCCCTACCTCCCTACTGACAGATCTCCTGGTGAGCCACCCACCCCTACCTCCCTACTGACAGATCTCCTGGTGAGCCACCCACCCCTACCTCCCTACTGACAGATCTCCTGGTGAGCCACCCACCCCTACCTCCCTACTGACAGATCTCCTGGTGAGCCACCCACCCCTACCTCCCTACTGACAGATCTCCTGGTGAGCCACCCACCCCTACCTCCCTACTGACAGATCTCCTGGTGAGCCACCCACCCCTACCTCCCTACTGACAGATCTCCTGGTGAGCCACCCACCCCTACCTCCCTACTGACAGATCTCCTGGTGAGCCACCCACCCCTACCTCCCTACTGACAGATCTCCTGGTGAGCCACCCACCCCTACCTCCCTACTGACAGATCTCCTGGTGAGCCACCCACCCCTACCTCCCTACTGACAGATCTCCTGGTGAGCCACCCACCCCTACCTCCCTACTGACAGATCTCCTGGTGAGCCACCCACCCCTACCTCCCTACTGACAGATCTCCTGGTGAGCCACCCACCCCTACCTCCCTACTGACAGATCTCCTGGTGAGCCACCCACCCCTACCTCCCTACTGACAGATCTCCTGGTGAGCCACCCACCCCTACCTCCCTACTGACAGATCTCCTGGTGAGCCACCCACCCCTACCTCCCTACTGACAGATCTCCTGGTGAGCCACCCACCCCTACCTCCCTACTGACAGATCTCCTGGTGAGCCACCCACCCCTACCTCCCTACTGACAGATCTCCTGGTGAGCCACCCACCCCTACCTCCCTACTGACAGATCTCCTGGTGAGCCACCCACCCCTACCTCCCTACTGACAGATCTCCTGGTGAGCCACCCACCCCTACCTCCCTACTGACAGATCTCCTGGTGAGCCACCCACCCCTACCTCCCTACTGACAGATCTCCTGGTGAGCCACCCACCCCTACCTCCCTACTGACAGATCTCCTGGTGAGCCACCCACCCCTACCTCCCTACTGACAGATCTCCTGGTGAGCCACCCACCCCTACCTCCCTACTGACAGATCTCCTGGTGAGCCACCCACCCGTGCCTCCCTAATGACAGATAATTCAGGGTGCCTTCTCTCCATGATTTGTTTAATGTCTGGATCTCACTCATTTGTTTGTCTACAACAAGCGTATGACTAGTGTTTTAGGTGGTTATCTAACCTGGAAAAATAGTTACATCTATTTAATTAAAATACATTAAAACAAACTAATTAATGGTTATTGGGTAGCACTTGAATATAAAAACTTCCATACACAAGGCCGACATTCAAAACTTCACTGATAGTATAAATATTTTCTATACTAAAACAAGAGCGACGAAACTCAGGATGTCCTATCAGTTTTCCTGCCGATCATCCAGAAGTACATCTATTGATTTGGGATGAGCAAATTGAGCGGGTTTTAGCGGCTGGATCTTTAAATGCTCGTTTAGACTTTAGAGAATGGTTTGGATTCTTAGAGGCAGTAGAGCTGTGATCTTGAAACGTGTAAAATGTCACTTCAAAAGATGGATTAGGGTGAAGTTGTTACGCCCCCTAGTGAGTTCTGCTAGTCAGAAGACTTGTCGAGGATAGTTGACATTTGGATACCAGTACAAAATTTTGTACAAACTATCTCTACCATGACCTTGTTTAAAAAACCATGAGACACAACTCATATCACCCCATGAGAGGAAATTTTTTTTAGCAAAAATTACTAAAACAAATAATGTAAAGTATAAAATTATCCACAGCAGAGTTTCCAAATGAAATTTAGCCACAGAAGCCTTTTATATTTTGTACAACATAATGGACCCCCTTAGATATTTTTAGCATAGCAGATATATTTGTTTTTATAGGTTCAAGGTCATATACCCTTAGACTGAAAGTTATATTATTTCAAGGGGTAGGCAATAACACAATTTATCCCCTTTCATGTCCCATAAACAAATGAAGCCAATCTGTATATATGCTTGCTAGGAAAAAAAAGAAGTTTTTACTCTTAATTAAATGATTCATTTATGTATGGTACCAGATTCTTTATTATTATTATTAGTATTAAAAAGTACATAAAAGTCCACATGATTAGTGTGTGATATTTGCATGTCTGTAGCCACATCCAGTCATTTGAATACCTATTTCTGGTTCCAGGTTGTGATGAGAATCCAAATTCACTCAAATAGGTGCTGGGGAATGGAAGAATGGCTACAGTGCTTTGATTGCCCGTCAAAACAACTCGGGTAATTCTTCGAGTAAATAACCCCAAACATCAATAAGAAAATGTTCTTTAATTTACTATCAGAAGTAATATCGATCTGTCAGAATACCTGGCTGGTTTATCCTGTACAAATGGGTTTTTAATGCCAGGATGGAAAATATTGATTAATAGACATATGTAAACCGTCAAGATGATCTGCAATGTCGCTGTGAATTTCTTCAAGTTCAACCAAGTATCTTTCAAGAAAGCCCCTAAGTGTTGGAAAATACTACAAATTATTTTGCTCTGAGCTGATATTCAAAATTGCAACTTATGAGACAGCGAAAATATTTTACAAGAAATTGTGTTCATGAATGTTTGTGTTAGACCATACAAATTACGCACAAAAAGAGGTTCTAGACAAAGAATGATTGTCAAATCCAGTACTCATTTCTTAAATACGTACAGTAAATTTCTTTTCAATGATAGCAAGAAAAAACTCTTTCTTCTTCTTGTAAGAGCGTTATAAATTTCAGAAACAGGTACTGGTGTTGTACTACTATACTATATAATACCATCCTCGCCATGATGAAACCCTTGGAGCCAACCTATTCCCTAGGACATGAATTGGGACATTCTCATGCAAGAATATTTGGATGAATAAGAAGAATGACATAGCAGACTTTTCACCGAGATAAAAAACCCCAGGAACTCTCACCATTGAACTTTTAAACTATACCACAACCATTGAATCTAGCCCTACGGATAACAAGGTGAACTGATTCAGCACCGTAAAAAGTATCAGCTGGGAACTCAACTCTCAACGCAAAGAGATCTCAACAATGCTGTGTGAGTGAGAGGAAACTGTCAAGTCATAACCTCTTGTCAACCTTTCTTCAGAACACAATTAGCTCCCTCTTATGTTTCTCCAAGACTTTCACGAGTCAGGAGTATCCGATTGTGACATGGAGGATCTCATCCGCAGAAGCAAGATCTCTCCAAAACCTACAACAAGATCTTCAAGTTAGTTTAGACAAGAATATTTAGGAGTTATTTTGAAAACAAAACACTCCAAACAAAGGTTGACTGACCATTAGCACAAGTCTTGGCCTGATCCTTGGGGGTGATGGGGTCACCCGGTATGTTTGACTGAATAACACGAACTCTCCAAAGCCCCCTAGGACATGGGGGGACTTTTGAAACGTCCACTACTGAGAAATCTATCAAACAGACCAGCACAGCAGACCTCCTGTACACAGACTTACCAAGCGCGGAAGAATGGATAAGTTACCAGCCCGATATGTTGAATGATGAATTGTGATGATTTAAAACAAATTAGTAAATGGTTCATTTTTTATTTGTCATATTAGTAATTTTACAGTGTTCTTTTTATTGGTTGAAGTTTAAAGTAACAATGTTGAGGATTATCCTCAAGGTGGGAGGATGTAAAGACACAGAATTACTGGTTTCTTTGCTAACCATTTTCTACACAAATGTTGATTCTCTTAAAATACACTTTTTGTTTTGGTTCGGTTGTGAAAAATTAAAGTCGTGGAAATTTATTTAACTTATGGACCCTAAAACTTGTGATCATGGTTTATTTGAATCTAAGTTTCATAATATTATTCTACTGTAAATAAACCATTCCTGAGTTATATGACATTAGATATGTTATATTCTGAAACATAATTACAGTAATAAAAATATTAATTAGCCCTGGACCAATCAGCAGATAGTGTAGAGGCCTTGCTACAAATACAAAAAGCTTAACTATAATAATAAATTATTATTAGTACGGTACTACTGGTATTATTATTTAATACATACCTAATGACACTGTTTCTTTACGGAGTAGGCAAGAAATTGTGCATATAGCTAAAAAAAACTCCATACTTAATCCATCCTCACTAGCTTTCTCCACACTTTCTTATCCTTACATACTTCCTTCGCTTCAACAACATCGATACACCGAGTCATACACGCTCTTTTATTATTAAAACTCATAATACTTCCCTTTTTCACACATTGGTCTACAACATTTTGTTACATTTTACACGGCCTACCTCTTCCTTTTGACCCACACACTCTACTTTCATATATTTGATTCGTCACTCGATCCACACTCATCCTCTCAACATGTCCATTCCAACGTTACATGCTTCATTACCGACTCTGTCCATACGAGTTTTTCCACACATATCTTAAATATCTCATTCCAACTGCACTCACCTTGCTCTTGTGTTTCTCATGACAAACCCACACTTTATATCCATAAAACAATGTTGGAATTAACACACTTTTATTGATATAATTCCATACTTGACTTTCGATACTACCTCATTCTCTGCAATAGTCCACATACATCCAACTACTCTCCGAGATGCATTCACCCGTCTGTCCATTTTCCCAACTATCCCGCCATTTTTTATAGAACATTCTACTCAGATACACAAAGTTATTCATTAGTTTTAACATTTTTTCATTTATACTAAGTTAACAATATATAATGATGATGATGATGATAGTAAAAATCATCATCATCATCATCACAAAGTGTTTATACCAAACTAGCACAGATCTATTCAAAGGCTTAAAATTCAACTTGGTTGTGATATCAATTATAGCTTTTAGTAGTCGATGATATACACACCTCCATCACAGACTCTGCCTTAAAATATAAGTGAATAATGACCCGAGCACTGGACCATCCCTGGATAGCTCAATAGTAGAGCAATGGCGTGCTAAGCCAAAGGTCCCGGGTTCGATTACTATGTCCAATTGTCATTTTTCAATAAATCCAAATATAATTGAGATATGGCTCACATCTGTAATTATTATTATTCATCCTCCAAGCTTTGCCTTTAATATATACTTAATTGTATAGTATTGTTTTCTTCTATCGAATTAAAAAGTTTCCATTTAAGTCATGTTTGCAGTGTTCAGATGTTCTGTGACATTGTAATCACACTCGCCTTAGTTCCCCTGCTGCGCAAGTGAGGTGCGCAGTACTGAGAGCGGGCAGTTGGGTCAACTGCGTTCTTTCAGACTCAGGGACTTGACTTTTGAACACACTATAAAGAGGTTGCTTTTACTCAGGGTATAAGTTCAACGGAGATATTGTCAGGTGTTCGACAGGTCTACCCATATGTATCTGGGTGGCATGACAAGTCAAAACCTCAAAACATGGGAGATTAGAGCAAATTAAAGTCAGTGTACATATTTGGTTATATTCAATAATAACCTACAAAAAGGAACGTGTCTGTCTTGTAAATTGTTAGAAACCATCTACAGACGTCAATCAACAAACTAAGCAGTCGTATCAAAAGCCACAAAATGGGCCGTTACACTAATAGAGTTAACTACCTTGTAACAGATGCACTGGGTGCTATTATACAAGTAAGCGATCGATGGCGCTCAAAAATTACGATTAAGCTGTGATGAAATTAGAAATAATACTGGTCACAGATAACTAAGAATATACCTAACAGTTTTTTTATGTTATGCATGCTACGGCAAACAATTTGATAGCTAATATTTTAATAACAAAGCAAATTTGACAATAAACTGTTGTTAAAAAGTTGCTAAATTGATTGATGAGTGGTATTTAGAAACAGGAGAATTTGTTTCAATTTTCATGTAATATATAACACATTTCAGAAGGAGTTGATTAATTATTCTTGAAGAAACTGTTATTAATTGATTATTATGATTAATAATTTCTTCAGGTATAGTATAAAACATTAGCTCATATAAAGTGAGGTAGAACTATTTAGAAAACTCTCTATCAATCATATATAATCTATTTGCTGTCCAATATATGTCATTACTATTCAGAAAGGTTCTGCTACCGGGTCACAATGATTTGTAGCTTCGATAGCTTAGAGGTTTGGTTGGGAAGATTTATTTTTTATGTTAGCACACACAATTTGGTTTGTGCATAAAGTACAATCTGTTATACTGGATTATTAAATAGGAATAGATTAAAATGGATTGGGATGATTAATATTAATTTGTATATTGTGTTTGTTTTTGAATAAAGTTGTGAAATAAAACATTAATCTATTTGACATGTTTCACGTATCTAACTATAGTCTAAAATATGCCCGGACCATAGTTGGGAAACTTAGAGCACAGCTATGTACCAAAAGCTCCTTTTCAAAAAAAATATAATATATATATTAAGATGTTTTAGTAACATTTTACTTTTAAAACATGTATAATTTCAAAACAAAATTTATTTTGTTTGAACCGTATTGGTATAAAACAGATGGATAGTAATGTAAATAAATTGGACCATTGTTAGGGGAAATTATGGTATTCAACAAATTTTGTTATAAAAATCTTAGCACAGTTTAAATGTATTCATGCAATTATGCATCTATAAGTCTATGCATTTGCACCTCAAGACAAATTAAATGAGCATGTCTATATATGTATAGAATCACAGATAATTAAGATAAACTGCACTTTACAGGTAGGCTTATTGACCGTAAGGTTCACAGTGAAGAACTGTTGCCATATATTTTTAACATTGGTGTTTAAAATTACCTGATGAGCAACATGTTGTAACTAGATCCTAAGTCTAATTTGTTAGATGAAGTATGTACTAAAACAACACTATTTTTAGTAGTGTTTGATTAGTGAACCAATCATATGAAGGAAACAATGATATTCCTGTGGAAGTTGATGAAAGTAAAAACACATTCATTCAGCAAAGTAATAAGCACACACTTTAGGTACATGATTATTATCTTTAGAAAAAAAAAGCTTTTTTTTTTTCAATGACTGAATTATTTTTCAATAATTTATGAAAAGAAATATCCATTGGCTTTGAAAAACAACTTTTTATACACACAACCAGATAGTCATTGAGACTTAAAATAATCAGGTCAAATTGAGGGTTGTCTGAGCTGTGAAACCCGACTGGAGTGTTCTAAACCCATATTGCAGAACAGGTCTTGTGGAGTGTTCTACTCTTATATTGCAGAACAGGTCTTATGGAGTGTTCTACTCTTATATTGCA
>CABFOV010011704.1:0-13036 GCA_902141375.1 Timema poppense | reverse complement strand
GTAATGATAATAACATGGAGGGAGCGAGGTCTACTGTTCACAGAACTACTAGTAAGACTGTAGTAATGATAATAACATGGAGTAAGCTAGGTCCACTGTTCACAGAACTACTAGTAAGACTGTAGTAACGATAATAACAAGGAGGGAGCGAGGTTTACTGTTCACAGAACTACTAGTAAGACTGTAGTAACGATAATAACAAGGAGGGAGTGAGGTCTACTGTTCACAGAACTACCAGTAAGACTGTAGTAACGATAATAACAAGGAGGGAGTGAGGTCTACTGTTCACAGAACTACCAGTAAGACTGTAGTAACGATACTAACATGAAGGGAGCGAGGTCTACTGTTCACTAAACTACTGGTTAAATAAAGTTTTGTCGTAATCTGAATGTATTGTATAGATGAATAATAGAGTAAATAGACATACATTTAGAGCCCACACGCTCATATAAGCCCATGAGCCATTCTAGGAACAATGCCTTAAATCAACATATTTCAATAGTACACTCATAAAAGTTTCCGGTCAGTGGTGCACCAAACATTTTATTTTGGGGAGGGAGAGTGGGTTGGGAGTAGCCGGGAGGCTCCTTTTGCTTATACTGTACATATTATATCGAAGCGATTATTTAATTACTTATTTTCTATTAATAATTTTAGAGGCCCCTTTAATGTAAATATCGAATATAAGATCGTAAGTTTGGTCTTAAATTTTAACATACGTACTCGACATATGCTTAATGCTCTAATTTATAATTCTTATCTATGTGTTTTAGAATTCTTATAAAATTTGTGCCAATGGTCCCTGTAGTCTGACCTCTAAATTGTATAATATTTCCCTTCCCCGTGCAGATTGAAATATCCACTGTGTAAAACCTCAGCCAGAACTCCGAGAACGATAGCGTGTTTGACAGAATGACGGCCAACATTTTATCCCTCACTGAACATTCGAGTCCTCATCAAAGTTTTTCGAATAATTGTGGTGTAGGTTTTTATTTTTTACTCGTGTACAATACACATTCAAATGATGCCTTTTTTTATCGATGCAGAATATAAATAAAACGATTGCGTGTATCACTGTAAAATATTACGTTGTTTGATACATTTTGAATGATGTAGTTTCGGCGTCACAGACCTCCAAAGCTTCAGTTATAGTTAATATCAATATCAATAATGAAAAATGTAGTAAAAGTTAAATTTCACTAACTTTTTTTTTTTTGTAAATGCAAATTATATGGTGAATAGTGGTGCTAATACAATGTACAGACTTTTTATATACATAAGTTAACTAACAACACAATATATTTATAATATATATGAATGTGGGACGCGGGTCTAAGTCCGTATTTTACAGTTACCATGACCAAACTAAAATATTGGTCAGATCTGGTGATCGGATAGTAAGGTAAACATTTTTAGACAAAAGCACAGGATGTAGTATGTAGATTCAAATTGTGGGGCTTTCATGTTGTTGTTTTTTATAATATGATAGAGAAAAAAATGTATACATACTTTGAGGGTTTAGGGGGACCGGGAGTTACAGGTTGGAATCAAACAAGTAACTACTGTTTTAGGTTTTGCAGATACATGTATTTTTCAGTAAATAGAAATAAATTCCATACTGAAATATTTCATCCCAATTATGAGCGATATGGTTCCGATGGAGAGAATGGGGATATTGTTTATGTTCTCTTCTAAAAAAAACGAACCTAAGTGCCAAATAAGTCCAGAAAACTACTATATCTAGGAGAAAAGGTAGGTGAAGAAGAAATTATGTTAGTTCAAGCAGAATAACGCGAAGAGAAAGATTCATTCAAACCCTATTAATAATTTTATGTCTGAACACAAATGTTTGGATGGCATGGATTTTCTTGATTAGTTACCAGAGGATTACATTGACTTAGATCCCCCGGGTTTGAAAAGTGACTATTTTGTATTGATATCATTTAGAGTGACAAAGCAAACAGTATTTCTTACCTGTGTGTTGTTATTTTGATGCATGTTATAGGTCAGAGATGAGCAAACTACGACCTGTGGGCCAAATATGGTCTACCGGTGTGTCCAATCCGGCCCATAGAATCTATCATTTAAATGTGGTGCGTTGTGAAGCACGCTTTTTTAATCACAACAAAACTGTATTTTTATAACACTATGTCAAAATCAACATTTACAAACTTGTTAAATCATGCCAAATAATATATGGGATTGTTTTCAGCCTCATATTCATGCAAATAAATGTTTTCAACCATGAATATTGGGAGATGTGATTTTATAAACCGACTAACTACTGAGCACCTGTTCACCTTCTCACAGATCATGAAACACTGCTAGAAGCTCATTCACAGTTTCACTCATCTCACAGCCTATTATATAACTCTTTTGAATGAACTTAAAACATACTGAGCCAATGAGGTGTTTATGAGTGTTATATACATCCTCAATGTATTTAAATTTATTATTGTAATTATATTATGCGTATGTATAATTTATTTTCTAAATTAATTTTGAAAATGTAACGAATACAATTTTTTGGACAACCAGTTTTTTTTTTCCATCTGGCCCTTCTGTAAATATGTTTGCACATCCCTGTTCTAGGTGATGAAGAAATTAAGTCTGCTGCCTCAATCAGAGAGAAAATAGGGCTATCACACGCTGTCAGGACACGACTTAAAATACAACGGTCTGTGTCGTTTAATGGAACTACCTTTCTATTTGGTCTTAGAGTATACCAACTATCGCCTTTCACCTACAACCACAATTTATAGTGTAAATAAGAAAGTGTTTTAAAGAAAACTAAAAACTTATCTCAACGTAAAGAGGAAGGCTCACTGCTAGTTCTCAAATATCTTAAAATTTTCTGTTTTTTTGCCTATGAAAAAGCAATATTTGCTAGAGGAAGGCTAAATACAGAGCTCTTTTTCACTGAGCCTAGTCCTATAGCGCTGGAAGTAAGCTTAAAATTTGGTAAAAGTGAGTAAATGACACATTTTCACACATTTATTTATATATTAGTATAACTCAAGCTACAGGGTTGTTTAGGAAAAATAGCCCAGTTCTCCTATACACTTTAACTAGAGACATACAAGCAGATTAGCGCAGATACAGTATACCAATCGCTTCTTTGGTTTTACATGACAGCTAACAAAAGCTATCAGTAAAGCCAACATTGTCTGAAAGTAGCTTTTGTCCATATATTTGGAAATAATTATTATTTGCTAAGTATTACTATTATTATCACTAAAACTATTATCAAAAACTTTTAACAATATTTCCCCAAGGTTTACAGTATACTTTTATTTTACAAAATCAAATTTAAGAAGAAAAAGTCTAGTAAATTTATTATAGTTTTTCTTTTAACTTTTGTGAGAATTACAGTTTAAATAGAGCGTGAAATTTTACATTTAATGGTGTTATATTCAGTTATTAATATTTTTATAACTGGCCTCGCATATCTTTAACATAAACAAATGGTTTGTGATATTAAAGAGGGAAAAAAATACAAAAGGTTTGTAAAATATAAAGTTTAAACTTTGTAAACATGAGTATTAATACTACTCGCCGTTTAACCTGCAACAAGTTCCTCTACGTCACAAACTAGCAGCGTAGTTTCAATTCAGTGTCCATATTTGTTGTCACCATATAAGACAACTTTGAACAGCAAAAGCAAACTTCAAAACTATACAAACAACCAAACGGTTATTCTCATAACATAAATCTAACAATTTTAAATATACATTATAACAGTAAGTTATCGTAAAGAATACGGTTAATACAACCACGTGCGGGTGTCTACAAGTTGAAGCAAAAAATAAATACATATATAGTTGAGTATTTAGGCGTTCCTATGCTACCATTAATAATTTTATTACAAATTTTAATAATACAGTGCCTTTTTTGAATATTAATTCGGCTACCTAGTAGTTGTGACTATTAAGTTCGGTGTGTGAGCGTGCTATACTTGGAAAATAAGCGTGTTTTTTGTGATGTATTAATATCTATTTATCTAATATAACATTAAAGCATGTGATAAAAAAAAAGTGTTTCTCAGTGATCAATATACATTATTCGAAAGTTTAAATCTTTGGATCAAGATCATAAAATATATCTTTTAACCCCAAGATTGTTGTGTTGCCCTCTAGGATAAACCTCAAGTTTTAAGATTTTTATATTATTCCAAAAAATCTGTGAAGTGTAATAAAAAATACTAGCGAGTCTTTCTCCAGTGTTGATTAAATAAATACCAGGCTGAAACTTCAAATAATAAGTTATTATAGTTTTAATAGATACTTTGTTACAACTGTTTAAGAGAAGTGAATTTAAAATAGATTTTTATTGATTATGATAGCTTTCGATTTGTCATTGTCATTTATATTATAGGCCTAAATATATTTTCAAGGATATTGATTTTTGTTTGTTAAATTATTTAAAGTAATCATAAATAGGCCTACATATTAAAACAATATGATGTAACAGATTGTAAAGGCGAGCATAAGCAAAATGTTTGCAAGTGAGACCCACCCACCTATCAACGCTGACCTGGCTGAAGGTGATGAAGAGGACGACGAATGTGATGATGTAGAGGAAGTTCTTGCGACCTCGTTGGAAAACCCTTAGAAAGTACAAGCCAGTTCAGAATGTATATGAATTGTTGTTGTAATAATGTCGAAAAGGTTTATGGTAGTGGGTTTTTTTCTCTGTGAGATACTACACATTCAGATTTTTCACATTTATAATGTTATTATTATTATTATCATCATCACCGCGTCTTACTACCCGTTCGTTTTATACGCACTTACGCTAATGTGTAATGGTAGGGTGATTGTGATATGCAATAGAAGACCTACAGTTTAACGTGGAATCCGAACCATGGGGGAGGCCTAGCATTCCACACATTCACAAGTTGTGATTAATAAGCAACTTGTCAGAGGTGAAGGAAGGGTTTAGTAATCAGATAGATCTGTGCCTGAACCAAGGATTGAACCCCGGGCCCCCAGTACAGAGGTCTGACACCTTACCCCTAGACTACCAGGTCACCGACTATAATGATATTAATATAATGAGATTTTCCACACAAACTTGTTAATCTAGATTGTAAAAATTGTCCTCCAATGTATAAAAAAAATTCGGATCTCAGGTAAACACAAATAAGACGAGTTCTTGAGATTATAACCCACTCTATCTAATGTAACAGTTCATGTTAGCTCATGTTGATGTTGAATGCGGTGCTGTAGGTTGCATAGGTTGAATAGTTGACTATTATATTGTAATCTTATCGGGTTGAAAAGGGCTCACTCATAAACCACTTAACAATTTTTTATTTCCTTTTTGATTAATCCTCCATCCCTGTAACACCAAGCAGACGCTTAGCCTGAGTAAATGTCATTATTTCATACGGAAGCTTTTGCGACGCTAAAAGAGGAACGTGATACAACTTAAAATCGGAAGTTATCTAAAAATTACGCTTACTAACAGTGAAAATATGACCAATAACAAGTAATTTTTTCAACATTTACTCCTCCTGCCCTCCATCCCCTCTCAATGGCGTTACTTACCCATTTCGGTGGCCGCGTGGTCCAAGGCGCTACTCTCACAGTAGACTATATTGCCGATGATGAGAAGATCGAGGTTCGAATCTCGATCGTGTGAACTGGTTTTTTCCCCCCAAAATGGTTTTCTACTCTCCCTCCACGAAAATGCGGGTACACTTCCTTTAAATATAACTTTCCCAATCCATAAAACCACTAGAGTAATTATTACATAAGCGTATAACCCGGTAAATAGCGATGCTAAAAAAATTAGCGTTAATTGGTTTATGGATGAGCCTTAGCACCACCAGCAGCACAGTTTCAATATTTTGAGATTTAAAATAAAATAAAGTAAATCAAATAAATAAAAGTGTTTTGAAATATTGCTTATTAAATACAAAAAATATTTCGATGTAAAGAAAATATCAAAAAAAGGCGTTTAAAATAAAAACATCTGGTCTCGATAATCTTTTCTTAGTAAATGACTGACAACAACCTTTAATAAATAGTTTCGTAGTGTAATTATATGCACAGTTGTGTTTTAAAGTCTGTACCAAATCAAGTGTGAGAAATAATCCCCTTTGCTGAATTGCACCCTGAGCACAATTATTTCAACCAATAAGAAAATAGTCTACGTTTATTTGATTTTGATTTTGGTGTGTTTGATATAGCATCATTCTTATATGTGTATTCATCAAAATAAAATAATATTAATAACATGGTTAACTTTAATGTTTTAATATTTGCTTTAAAATAATTGGCTTTATTTTTTATATAGTTGGACGATTCCCCGCTAGAAGAAAGACTCTGATGGCCAAATTTATGACTGATTAGACCTATCATGTTAAATTGTCATTGCAAATCACTAAATTCTATTTAAATTTAAAGCGTAGCAAACACGTGCACATCTTAACTTTAGATTTTTAATTTGTGAACCAATCCTAACGTTATTTATCGCCAAATGGAAATAACTGAAAGCACTTCTTTGATTTGAACTAATTGTTTAAAAAGGCCCGTTGGCTTTAGAAATTGTATTTAGCTAAATGTAGTCTTATTTAGAAGTAGGCTTACAAACTACACTTAATTATATATAGTTTATTCTTCTAAATATTTTTTTAAAACCATATTCTATTTATAAACTAATCCTGAAAATAAATTTAAATCCAACTCTACTTTTTAAGTATTTTAATTCATAATTGCTACATTAAATATATGGTTATCTAAAAATTTAAAATGTTTCTCGATACATTAAATTAAATTTAAACTAGGGTATTGTTGAAACGTTGGTTACAATTATTTATAAAGATAAATTTATTCAAAACATTTTTTTTACAGAATGAGTGCTTACTCAACCTTCGAAATAAAGGTTTACTCTTCAAAAAATTTTAACTTTCAAAAGCCTCTAAGCTTTTGGTGTTAAAACGTTTGGTGTTGCAAACGTATATTTTCCTTAACACAACGCGTCACGATGGTGAGATATTTCTAGCTTTATACCAACTCCAACAAATTTATGTATCAATAAAAAATTATACAATAAAGTCATTCGCAAACATCTTCACTTTAGAAAATAAATGTAAATAAAGTCTTTTTACAATGAAAACGCTTTCAACTGGTGGATAAAAGATGCTGGATTTATGGACGGCGGAGTGAAGTTTTGGCTGTGCGCATGCGCGAATGTAGTTTACATTTGTTTGTTTTCTTTGCATCTCCTGCGGGTCCGGAATTCCTGATCGGGGCTACAGCGTGTAAACATTAATATACCCCCTCCTTCACTTTTCGGTATTCACGCTCTTAAACAAGACGTAGAACGAAGAGATGTTTTTTTGGTCTGTTTAATCTTTCACAGGAAAATATCTTCACCGACTCTAGGGTTCGCAAAGTAGGAGTGAAATTAATCCGTGGGCCAACTTTGAATAAAAGCAGCAATAATAATAATATATAATAATAATAATAATAATAATTAGTATTATTATAGCTATAGGCTTATAGCCCTGCCCCAAAAATAAAATTGAAGCTACCGCTGAAAACTAAGTTGTTTGGCTAACCACACGGCCAAACTCCAGCTAATTAATTTTTCATTTTCATTCATTTGAACTTTCTGAACCGACTTATTATATCCGTACACGACATTTTAACTAACTTACAGCTATAGCATCCAGCCCCCGGCTGTTAAAGGGGAAACGCGCATTTGACCAATGATAATTTTCTCGGAAATGACAGGAGTCAAACCCGAGATTCTTAACTCACTAAACAGACACGCTGGCGACTTAGCTAAGGTGTCGGACTAGCGTATTACAATTGTTTCTCTACATAAATTAATAATATTTAATTTAAATTTAGTAAAACAAGTATAGGATTATAATCTATGCCTCATGAGTATTTATTTGTCCGCCCGAAACAGAAATTTTTGATTAAAAAAAGATTAAGATACAACAAAAGTTTAATATTGTAGTATAGATTTCAAGGGACATGTGATAACAATAGCTTCTCTATTGTTTTATTAACCAAAAAACTCACTTTCTAATAGTTTAGTAACCAAAATAGTCTCATGTGTAAAACTCACTTAACTCCACATCTGGAAATTGTGCAAATGTACCTGCGTTAGTCGCATTTTAAAAATTTATTTAAGTGAAATTATATTGTCAAAAAGATCCAGTCAATTATTAAAACCTTTCACTGTTACAAGCTCTGAGCAACCCGTTTATTCCCCGAATCGGTTTTATAAAATATAGCTATAAAATAAATACTAAACATGGTAAAAAACTTAATAAATTGGAAATAGGCCCTCAATTTTACAATTAACTTAATTTCATTAGTGCTATTTTACTTTGATTTTATTTAATTCTGTTCATCAATTACGACTTGTAAAAATATATCTCTAATAATTGCAGCTTATCTACGATTTACTATAGCTTCGGTGTAATTGGTTCAATTATTTCAGCCCTTGTTCGATTGTCACTAAAATGTTACAGTAAAGTTATTCCCAGATAATGTCCTAACAAGTTGTAAATAGGTAAAATAACAATTTGATGGTCATTTGTTTTAGTGTGTGCTGCGGGCTTCTATAGCTAATTAAATAATTGACAGATTTGATCAAACTGGTTTTGTAGGTATAATTAAAACTAAGTTTACACAAAAAATTAAGTTAATTATTACTAACTTAAGTTTTTGTGTGAATTTTGTTTTTTATATCGTATGAGAAATAAATATTTGCCTTAGACCTTTCAATCAAATGCCCTTAATATACGAATTAACTCAAGTATTCTTTTAAAATGACCTTAAGCTTTATATATATGTTTATATATATATATATATACACACACATATAATTAAATAGGCTATATTCAGGTAGTGCGAGAATGCAAAAAAAAATTGCAAATGGGGGGGGGATTAAGTGGAATCCCCCTGGAATTTGTTGGACACCCCTTTAAAGGGGTCCACCAATACATATAAAAACATAATATTTAAGTTTTTTACTCTTACTACAGTTTGAATTATATATGTCATCAACCATATATTAGTTTATGAATATTTTATTATTCACCTTCAAGATACTCCTAGTACAACTTCCGATTTTAAAATTAGCTCTGTCAACATTTCAAGGTTGTACTTCTTTTCTCATACATTCATTTGGTATTGAAAAACAAAGGACGGTTCTTGGAATGAGTCAAGTAAGTGCGGTCCCAGAAAATGGGCCAAATATTTTTGCTATCACCTGTAGGCTCCTACTTGAGGAATTACCTTAAGAAAAAAGTAGCTTAAATAACATAACAACTGTCAGAAGTGAAGTTATCAGCTTATGTAGGTAGGCTTACTGTCCTCCCCCCATCTGCCCCCCCTAAATGTCTCAACATACCCCCTTACTCAAAACATTATTTCTAGCTATGAACATTTTGAAAGAAAAGGCAGGGTCGGGGGGTTCAGACCCCTAGAATTTGTTAGCGGACTCCCCTTATAAAAATGAGCCTTGTACGCCCTTGTATATGACTATCCATCCAGCTACCTTGTCTATCCATCCAACTATATCGCTATCAATCTATGTACACCTGTATATTCTTTCATCTATAAATGTATGGTTGGCTAGACAGTAATAGCTCTGGTCTCTAGTTATCTCTATTAAGACACTGTCAATAAGTGGTGGTAGCAACAAGGGCTGCCTGCATATGTAATCCAGATTAAGGGATCAACCAAAACAGAGTGCTATTTTGATATTGAAGGAAATTGGTTAACCCCAGACACAATAAACTGTGTTTATGTAGCCATATAATTCCATACATAGTTTATCGTTGCTAATTGTTAACTCTTAAAATAGTTGGAAACGGCTTAGACCACATAAAAAATCAACCTTATAAGCAATTTAATGAAAATGGATTCCAACTTAATATACGAGTATTTTTAAAGAACAAAATAAAATTTAATTTATAAAATAACAAGACTTAGCATTTGGTTTCTTTTAAGCACCGTGTTTTACTACTCGTTTGGACTATAAGTATATATACTAATTACACTAATGTATTAGGGAGTAGGAAGGCTATGTTTAGAGTAAGTGTTTCCACATTTGTATGTAGACAAGGTGGAAAACAATTTGGGTAAAATCACCCTCAGTTCACCCGACTGAGGTTCTAACCCTGATCTCCCCGTCATCGACTGGCCAGTTTATTGCTAAAGGGACGTCTTAGACTATGTGATCACCAAAGTTCGTGTATTTAGGACGTATGCCCGGACGTAATTCACACCCCATCCTCCCCAATCGCCGACAAAGCGGGCCAGATGAGGCTGACGAGTCCACGTGCCTACCGATGCAGGTAAATTTGGAATTGATCTACCAATAAGTTTTGCAATAACAAGGAAGATATGTACACTCATGTTTTCCTGGTGAATAGAAGCATGGCTAAAGATAGTCTTTGACAAAAGATAGAAGTTTCGGAAATTCATTGGTCTAGAGACTCCTCAGTAATAACCATAAATACGTAGGTGCTCATCAGTAAAGTAGTAAATGTTATGGCTTCTTCATTTTTACGATGTTATGAACAAAATATCTCGACAGCAATAAAATTCTCTCACAAGCCATAAATAAATGAGAATTGGATATCATTCTCATCACTCCATTAAACAAATTAATTTAAATGATTTCCATTTTATTGCTTACACTGTGGATACCGAATATATTGCTGCGTGATTTACCAATTTAGATTTTAATCTTAGTACATCGATGAGTATAACTTTGAGTATATCTGAACACAACAATCTCTTTGAGAATGAATATTCACTACACTAGGAAATAATGTGTAAAGTAGTCAGCAAAATGATATGACGCCCCTAGTACAATACAGTGAGATTTTAGAATAAATATACTGTCGAACACAATCGTACTAACTCTCGAACATTGTGTAATATAGCTTCTAATAAAATGTTCAAACATAGGTTTTCAGTAAACTACCAGTAAAATGTTTTAGGCATGGAAACAAACATATCACAAAATATACCAACACAATAACAACTCTTGACTTATAAACTTTAAACTAAACTGTTCAAACATTTTCAACAAATTTCAAATTTTCAAGAATAAACTATTTTGTAAACTACCCTAATTTTTTTTCAAGTGCCCATTTAAAATTAAGTTAGAGTCAATCAAAAACATATTTTTATGTAATTTAAAAAAAGTCATATACTTTTTAATTTCTGGCAAGTAAGCTACAATTGAATTAGTTTATTTTAGAAAAGCCAAGTTACATTATTCATTATAATGAAAAATTAATCCTCCGATATCAATTTGGAACAAAATCACTATGATATATTTTCAAAAGTAAAAAAAATATTACAAAAATCAATCTTTAGTAATTAACTGTAAATATATTTTTTTAGAAAAAACAATATGTAATTATTTATTAAGTAAAAACTTCCCAGGTATTCATTTTGAGCCAAATCACTGGAGCAATTTTTTAAATATTCAAATTAAAAAAGTCGTCACTAAACTGCCCTTAAAAAAATTTAACCCCTAAAAAACCAGGGAGCTACAATCTGCAAAAGGACTTATCTAAGACAATTTTAATATATACATATATATATATATATATATTTGCATTAATCGGTAGTTGGAGTGCAGCTCTACAAACTGTGTAAAAAGAATACATATCTTCCCACTTGAACATGGTTTCATTCTTTGTTGAATTTTACGTTTTTGAAAAATGTCGAATGGGCAGATCTAACACAGTTGCAAAGTATACAATAAAATGTAGCCAATTAGTATCTTCATCAACATATTTGAAGCGAAAAAATTCCATTATGCAGAAACATGCTAACCTTAGCTAATATCTTGATGCAAGACTTTATATTAAGCAGCTACACGCTATTGTCTGAAAAGCATGCAGAATATAAAGTTAGCTATAATTTTTTTCAGATATATTTCAAAGAGAATTTAATTATAATTTTGGCTGGACCCATTATTTGTCATGTCAAACAGCCCCAAAATACCCATTTGGAAACAAATCGAGTCATTGGTAAAATATTTAAGGTTTTTAAAAAATCTATCATCAGTAAACTACCCATAAATGAGTTATCTCCCCATAAAAATAAGTATACAGTGTTACTTGCTATACCACACAATCCTCAGGTAAACATTTTAAGCAAAATCATAGATATAATGATATTTATCATGGAAAGAAGATCCTATACATACATTTTAAATAAATCCGCTAGATCCATTTAAAAAAAAATTGTAATTCAAAGTTCCCTCTTCAGCAGACTCACCTTAATTTGAGAGCTGGGGTAAAATCAAAATATAATTTTGAGGTACATCCTTATAATATCTAGATATCAAATTCGAACAAAATCCATCGTACCGTTTCAAATCTGTGGCCAGGAACCAACATACAGACATATGGGGACAGACAGAATTTTAAAATACACATTTTTGGGTTCAGGATCATATAAAACGTAGAAATTCATCATAATCTCCAGATAATTTTTTTTCACGATTACAATATTTTCTCTTGATAAGAGAAAGTAAAATAAATGGTACGGTGCATCGCACAAACTTTCTCCCGCTTTTATCTTAAAATATAGATTTATTAAAAACACGTGAGATTTCTGAAACGAAATAATAGGTCTAACCATTGTTGTAGAAACATCACACCTGAGAGTATAAACGAAATAATGTACACTCTTACTTAGTTACTCTATGGCTTTAGGAACTAGAAAAAACTTTTACAGAAAAATTGAGAAAATAGAAACATATTTGTGACTTTGTCTACCAAAGAGATAAGAATCAAATTCATTTTCAGAGACCCGAATTAACTGTACGTATTTGCTTATACCTAAGAAATGATTGGGTTTTTAAAAATACATTTCAAATAAAAGATTTTTATCTTCAATAGTACTACAACATTACAATGAGAAGTTACTTTGTATCTCAAATAGCCGCGGAGAAATGGTGAATATGTTACCCCCCCTTTTATTTATATCCCAAATAAAAGTCAGGTTGGTAACAAGAGAGTTTATTATTTATTAACAAC
>CABFOV010011703.1:0-13038 GCA_902141375.1 Timema poppense | reverse complement strand
AAAGAATCATCCCTACATTTCCATAAAAGTGGTATTATTTCAAAGTGTCTGCCGCCTCCCCTCTCACTCTGTATCTATTATCCTGGAAGTTGGTCGGGGAGAGGGTACTTGCTTCATGTTTAGACAGTTAAACAATTGTAATTTATTCCGTAGCGCTGCTTACATTAGCTCAGAGGCGTTTGCATCTCGATCACGAACATTTAATGGGACCTACCTCTAGCTCATAGCAGGGCTGTCCCTTTTACTCTAACCATCCAACCTAGTTGTTCATAACATACCTGCCAAACTTTGGGTGGGAGCACGGTGGCAGTCAAGGACATTGAGTCACTGTAATACTTAGACGAACCTATTTTAAATAGCCTTTAGTATTTATACTCTTTTATTTACAATTAAAGTGCACAAAAATAATCTTTCAATTAATTAGTTACGATCCAGAAGTAATGGGGTTGTATTTTAGGTTGGTAAGGGAATTTAGTATTAGGATGGTGAGTTATTACTTGGATTTAACACAACTTGATGAGGCCTCTATCAAAACTATGGGAAACCACTTTGAGCCTAGCCAGGGTTGAACAATAAGACCTTTACACTTCGTTTTATTAATGAGGAAAAGGTAATGACACCATCGAAGGAAGGGTTGACTTAATGGTGAATTTTGACACGACAGGTTTGGGTTTTTTATGTTCCAACTTTAATGACTGAGGGATTGTTTCACACGGGGTGATTTAAACTCCTCTTGCTATGAAAATGTCTGTGTACTTATTTAAAATTAAACTTTATCACCTTATGCCCTTGGATTATTTGTTCACTAAGTTTATAAAATCTATCTTAATGGTACAGTTTCATATTGATAGATAATTTAATTATTTTGAGAATCAAGAACAGGATTCTTACTTAGTTCAGTAAACACACACATAGGAGTTTTTTTAAATTTATTTGAGATATTTAACGTACGCTTTCTGAACTGACTTATTTTATCATAATACTAGAATTTATATGAGCAAGAGCTAAAAAGCCTAACAATTGTTGCCATAAAAGCTATTTTTACATAACTTAGAGGGTCATTTACATGTCATAATTGACATAAATCCGACGGCTTTACTTCCCCTCCGAATACGGATTTTTATCACGCAAAAACAAACCGTCAACCCCGGCTGGATTTAAACCCACGAACATCGGGTCCTGAGACGAGTGAGTACTGTCTTAATTCAATACAGACAGAAGTCTTAGTTCAATAAAAACACAGAAGAACTAGTTCAGTACAAACCCAGGAGTCTTAATTCAATACAGACAGAAGTCTTAGTTCAATAAAAACACAGAAGAACTAGTTCAGTACAAACCCAGGAGTATTAGTTCAGTACAAACACCAGCGAATGAACTAAGTTTCTCTATTTTCTTGTGCTAGCGTTGTATTTAGTCCCAAGTGTTTCTGTTGTAGGTGAAATATTTAGCAAGTGCGTGGTGATATTAAGAGTGACGTAAGCATGAAGTGATCACAGCCTACCGAATGTCAAGTTCATCATTAGTATAATATCTTGCAAGCAATATTTCACCTCTACCCCCCTCCTGTAGAACGCGACAGTCTCCTCCCCACATTCGTTCCGCCAGGGGTGCGTGTGGAGGGTGCGAAATGCTGACGCATGTCTTGGGTGTTCGTAATATGGACCAGTAGGGCGGGATCCTGACGTCGCAATCCATCACATGGGGCAGACTCAGTGTTGCCAAACAGATCATTTCCCTTCTATATCGCACTATAAGGAACACTATTTTTCTCCTAGTTCACAGTATAAACTAGACTATTTTCCTCCTAAGTCACAGTATAAACTAGACTATTTATCTCCTACATATCAGTATAAATCAGACTATTTATCTCCTATATAACAGTATAGACTATACTACTTCCGTTCTATGTTATAGTATAAACTATAAAGCATATTATTTCACTCCTAGATCGAAGTATAAAGCAGAGTATCTCCCTCCTAGATTAGGAAATTTTACTTATTCATGAAAACGCCTCATTTTACTCTACATCTAATGTGAATTATGTTAAATTTAAATTTGTTTTGATTTATTTTTGACATAGACGAGAGAGACAGGAAGTATTCCAGACTTTTTAAGAGCTATCTTTAAAATAGTTACATACAAGTGACTGGACAGAGAGATTACTATTTTACCCCCCACCCCCTCATCATCAGTTAGGCCAGCTGGTGAGACCCTTGTCACATTATCCCAAGAATCCAGAGTTCGAATTATTTCCAGGCACATAATAATATATTTCTAATAAGTTTGAAAACTATACATGTTCTTACCTTATCTCGCTAAGAAAATATTTTCAAGAAAATGCTGATACAGTACCTTAGAGACTCCTCTTAATATTATCTCAAGCTATAAAGTTCAAGTCTTTAATAATAAAATAGTACCAGTAGAGTTTTCTTTAGTATAAAAAGTTGGCAACATTGGTAGTCACCGAATATGTTGGAAAACAGTTGTCAGCTGACACTTTCTACCGTCCCCTCCGAGTCTTATCCCTGCCTGCCTTCTAATCAATGGCTCAACCAGGCTTGTACTTGCAGATATCAAATTTAAATTTCCCTCTCTGTCAACTCGGCCTTCAATTACAAGAGTTGGGGAGGGGGTTTAGGGGGTTGTGCGGGTGTGCTCGATGAGAAGGGGAAGATTGTCAGGTGACGTCATCCCCCCAGTGAACAGAATGACACCCCTCCATGAGAGTAGAGCCTTATCTATACTTGAAGGGTTCATACCTCACAGGACTTGTCCCCGTGGCTGAGTGGTCAGGGAGACTGGCTAAAGACTTTAAATACTGGTTATGTCTAAAAGAATAATAATATATCTATATATTAATCCTGTTACTCTCGGATGTTAATATTCTGCAAGTGTTGGGTATTGAGTCTTGTTGTCCTAGGTTAATTTAATTTTAAAGTCCCGATATAATTGACGAACAATGTACTTATTCCATGAATATAGCTTACATTTACTGACGTTCCTAAACTATTAGTTTTTATTAAATTAAAATTATAAATAATTATTAAAGCTGTTGTTTAATGTAGTTCAATTTTTAGATTTACTATTTTTATTGAGGCACACTATCTGAATATTGCGAGGGGATTCCATCGATTCTTAGTTATTTCAACCATACAAATGGGGGTAAAGTGTGCCTCGTGTTTTACATAAATATATATAATATATATTATTATTGTCTACCGGCAACCACTTTCTACTTTGCAACAGTCGTAAGATACGCATATCTCCCAAGATCAAGAGCTACCCTATTTATTTCTAATTGGAAGCCACTTCTTTGTAGCCCAGTGTTCCACAAACGGTGTACCGCGGCGGCGAATTAGGTGTGCCGTGCGGCCACAGCCCGGAGCAGCGCGCATCTCTGTCAAATAATAGCACGAATGATTTTGGTACGAGTGGCAACCGTGAGTCGTCCACATTTCTTACTTATATGTACTTACTAATATTTTTTAATACATCTTATATAATTAAAAGCTTTCACGCGAACTTAAAGTTATGGCTTACCTAAATTTACGATTGATGGATTAAATAACTAAGTTATTATATTTGTCAATTACGGTTATAGCCGCATCTAAATATCATATTTATTAAAGATAAAAAAATGAGACCTGGACACGGGAATCGAACCCGGGACCTTTCTTTGGCTTATTACGCCAATTCTCAAACCACTGAGTTATTCAGGAATCACCCCATGCTCAGGGTCATTCTCCATTCAGACTCTGTTTTAAAAGTCCCGGATTCGATTTCCATGTCCAGGGGTCATATTTTAATGTAATGAATATAAATCACTAATCGTTTGAACGAAATGTTCCCAAATGTTGAAGTGGGAACAGAAAAATAATTGCAACCTCTAATCTTGGAACATTATAAATTAATGGAGATGATACCTTTTTACAATAAGGCTGAAACCGAGGCGATTGATCATTTGTCAACTGCCTGTTGACTTGTATTCAACAATCTCGCAGATGTGTTATCATTTGTTAGCATGAAGGAGAAGAGATCTGCCCCAGGATTCTCATCCATCATTTCCTCCGCCTGGAAATAATCATCCCCCCTGGACAAAGCTTCTATTCCCACAGGCTGGCAAATTTGCAAGCTAGGTGAGAGTTTAACTAGGAGCAGACAAAGCTTCTTCTTTCCACAGGCTGGCAACTTAGTGATCTAGGAGGGAGTTGAACCAGGACCAGACAAAACGTCTGTTTCCACAGGCTGGCAAATTTTCAAGCTAGGTGAGAGTTTAACTAGGAGCAGACAAAGCTTATATTCCCACAGGCTGGCAAATTTGCAAGCTAGGTGAGAGTTTAACTAGGAGCAGACAAAGCTTATATTCCCACAAGCTGGCAAATTTGCAAGCTATGTGAGAGTTTAACTAGGAGCAGACAAAGCTTATANAGAGATCTGCCCCAGGATTCTCATCCATCATTTCCTCCGCCTGGAAATAATCATCCCCCCTGGACAAAGCTTCTATTCCCACAGGCTGGCAAATTTGCAAGCTAGGTGAGAGTTTAACTAGGAGCAGACAAAGCTTCTCTTTCCACAGGCTGGCAACTTAGTGATCTAGGAGGGAGTTGAACCAGGACCAGACAAAACGTCTGTTTCCACAGGCTGGCAACTTAGTGATCTAGGAAGGAGTTGAACTAGGACCAGACAAAACTTCTGTTCACAGGCTGGCAACTTTGAGAACTAGGAAAGTGTTTAATTAGTACCAGAAATAACTTCTGTTTTGGGAGGCTGGCAACTTAATGAGTTTGGAGGGAGTAGAACTAGGGATACGCTACCAATCAATGTATTAAAATTATCTTTCAATTTTGTTTGTGCACCACGTCAGACTACCCATCCTGTCTATTTTCATTTAACTACACCTATAGGTTAGAGAGGAGGTTGCCAGAGTTTATAGGAAGTGTACCTACGTTTGTGTGGAATAGTGATAAACCATTTAGTAACCAGCCTAAATACCTACATTTGGGACTCAAACCCCCAAACTCCCCTGCCACCAGCAAACCAAATGAACTTGATTTAGTCCACGTACCCATCGATGTGGGTCATTAACATGCTGCGTTGGAAGATAGAACACTTTGGGTTAAACGGTATGGTTGTGTTCTCTGGCAGGTTACATGGAGTGTAAATTGTCTGGTTGCATGTGCTAATACCAGTTTTAGTATTATTTATAAAGATCATAACAACCGCTTCGGTGGCCGCACGATCTAACGCGCTACTCTCGCAATAGACTAGACTGCCAATGACAGGTAGATCGGTGTTCAATACCAGTCGGCTGCCCGAGGGCAGTTTTTCCTAATAGGTTTCCACTTTCACGGATGCAATTCCTCTAAATTCAACCTTCCTCATCCCTAAAAAATTAGCGTAATTAGTACATAAGCTTACTTCCCGAAAGGGTAGTAAGACGTGGTGCTAAAAAAAGTAAAGAAACAAATGAATTCGAGGCTTTGTCGACCCATTATGTTCATAAATGATGCTTCAATTTGTTATCATCACTAAGTTAATTAAAGTAATTTTAAGGTTGGCCCAAGACTTGTTTTCCCCCCAACCCCCGTGCTTCCTATCTAACCCTCATCCTCCTTCATCCCCCTCCTCCCTTCTTATAGCCCACTTGTCTCTTAACACACTATATTTTGAAGTATAATAGGCTCTAGGTGCCACCTCTACAATTTAACCCCTCCACCGCAAGACACCACTGCGGAAAATTTTCCAATTCAAAATTTCCCGGAAAAGTTTCATCTCTAACTCGTGCTTGCTCTATTATTGTACCTATTGAGACTAAAACCGAGCTATCTCCTAGGAGAATGGTCTCCATGTGACCACTGGGAAGTTATTACATTGAATCTAAGATAATTATATTCAAACAAATTCTAAAACTCGCAGGTATTATAGTTTTTCAACTACGTTTTGGTCTAACAGAATCCTCCTTAATCTTCCTGTTGGTTTACAAGAGGAGGAACATCAAGGCATAGCTATACTGTTTCGCAGTTCACTAGAGTTAGTAAGGCATTGTAAACAAATAAATATTTGTTTCTGAATAAGTAAAAACAATTGGGCTCCGCCAACATTGGTTCGTGTGTTTTGTCAGGAAACCCAAACTAATGTTGAATTTCGTCCAGAGCAATTGTTGAGGAATGATAATAAATATGGACAAACTCATATGTGTCTGATTTGGTCCCTGCAAATATACAGGGATGACATATGCTATCTGATTTTCAATACTCTTTCCATGTGAATATTATGGAAGTAAATTATTTAATTGCTCACCCTCGTTCTAATTCTAGTTTATGTAGCTGTGTTGTAACTTATGATTATAGAATTTGCTTGATTGCTTGTTAGCGCTCAAGCTATTCACCCTTATCTTATATAATTAAACCCCAGTAATTCCCAATCAGTGCTCCGCGGAACATTGGGGTTGGGCAAGCAAGGGGTATCCGGAGTTCCACAAGAATTTGTAAAAACTGGTTTTATATTGGTCTGCTCACAATTTTCAGACAGTGTAGAAATATGCTAATAAAAATTGTGTATCCGAAGAAGATATTGTGTATCCGAAGAAGAGTGCTTGTAATAATGTTAAAAGCGAGGTTAGATAAAATATTGATAAGCCAAGTTAAAGTATTGAAGGAGAGTATTTAGTAAATAGAAATACACAATATTTTATTCAAAAGGAGTCATATAATAACCCTACTGGTTTATAGGTATATTTTGTGATTTACCCCGGTCGAACTTAATATGTGTCAGCCATGTAAAGGTTCCCCGAGATTTTACGAAATATTTTAAGGGTTCCTTTAAACAAACAAGAACGGTCGCGAATCCTTGGACTAAGTTTTAGTTCTACTGTAATATCCTCGTGTTACAATCGCCGACACTAGCTCTGATATTTTCCCCTTTCTTTGTGCGAGTAGTTAAACTTGTAATATCTTCCTGTGCTAGTGACTGGACGTTTCCTCTCTTCCCCTACCCTAGGTCAAACTTGTGGCTTGTTGAGTATCCTGTGGTCACGCTCTTTACCAGGAGGGATGGGAGGTAGAAAGGGAGTAGCGCCCATTTTATCTACAGCAGTGGGATTAAACCTGGGGTACGCTATAAGAGATCTGAGAATTTTAATATATATATATATATATATATTAAAATTCTACGTACCTCCTCAGAACTCTAGACTATATATATATATATATATATATATATATATATAACTCTACGTATCCCCTAGAATTTCTTCGCGAACCCCAGGGATGAGATAATTCGACATTTTGTTTGAGATTACAAACCAGACCTACAGTAGCCCCATGGCTTCTTTGGTGCTGACTGACAGCTCACAGCTGACTTCTGACAGTTAACATTTAGGTATATACTTAAATTTTGACCGTCAGAAGTGACAGCTGCTAAACACATGTTTTTTTAGATCATATGGTTCGGCGTAGGGATACATAATTTCATCTGGTAACTTTTCAAAGCTTTTAGCTGTCAGCTGTGAGCTGTCAGTCAGCATCAAAGAAGTCATAGGGCTACTGTATCTCATCTTTCTTTGAAGCAGACGTGCACCAGAAACAACCAGATTCGTCGTGAAAACTTTTATTTTTTAACGTGGATGTTTTAGGCGCACTTGGTAAAAAATATGGCTACATGATTTACAACTGAACGGCTCTTCTCTATTTTCTCGGAATGGAGTGTTAACAAAGTGAGGTTTAGTTCTCAACACTTGCTTACTGAGGGGTATCTGGTATTTCTAGAGTATATATACAGCCTGCTAACTTTTAGCTGGCAACCACAATGCTCTGAATTACTGATAAAATAACATGGAGGGAGTATGTTTCAAGTAAAATGTTAGGGCTGATTACATAAATCTGAGAGAGTAATGTTATTGTTTCCATGTCAGGTGAAATATTTAAGAATAACTGCTGATTTAATGAACCCCCATACACTGCTGCTCCATCTGGTTGGCAGAAGCTTCAATATCCTGCTATTACTCTGGTTGGGAGAAGATTGAACCACTAAGTTCGTGGCTCCATCTGGTTGGAAGGAGCTTTAATATCCTGCTATTACATCTGGTTGGGAGAAGATTGAACAACTAAGTTCGTGGCTCCATCTGGTTGGAAGGAGCTTAAATATCCTGCTATTACATCTGGTTGGGATAAGATTGAACAACTAAGTTCGTGGCTTCATCTGGTTGGAAGGAACTTCAATATCCTGCTATTACATCTGTTTGGGAGAAATTGAACAACTAAGCTCGTGGCTCCATCTGGTTGGAAGGAGCTTAAATATCCTGCTATTACATCTGGTTGGGAGAAGATTGAACAACTAAGTTCGTGGCTCCATCTGGTTGGAAGGAGCTTAAATATCCTGCTATTACATCTGGTTGGGAGAAGATTGAACCACTAAGTTCGTGGCTCCATCTGGTTGGAAGGAACTTCAATATCCTGCTATTACATCTGTTTGAGAGAAGATTGAATCACCTACTCTGCTTTTCATTTGGTCGGGAGAAGATTGAATCACCTACTCTGCTGTTCCACCTGGTCTGTAGAAGCTTGAATCACTCACTCTTCTGTTACATCTGGTCAGGAGAAGCTATACCTGTAATTTGGCGCCATTTTAGATTTATCAAATGGATGTGTAGACCTTTTTTTTCCGTGGTAAATTGGGCTCTATTTGAGCTGAAACGTTACTTATGCCTTTTAATCAACTTCGCAAATACCCCCTGTTTCGTCACTTTGACAAGTGAAGGAGGTTTAATTCACTTGTATAAGTGACAAAGATATGTTGGATGATTCTAGAATAAAGAGACCATGATTTCTTGATATCACTGGGACGGCCATTCTAATTTTTTTTTCAGTATAGAAGGTAGCTGCCATTACATAATACATAATGCACCCTATATTAATATTTCTTGTATTCGAGCGACTAGAAAGTTTCAATAAATTAGGTCTATGAAATTTGTTAATATATAAGATGAAAGTGAAAAGGACATGGTAGATAAAAGTATGGAAATTAGTAACGCCCAGCACAGAAAACTAGGGGAAAAAAAGATGATTTCCTTCATCATATTCTATAAGCAGCTTCCTTTTTTTTTAAATCGAGAAAAATCATCTTAGTTTCTTATTCAAGGTAATCCATCAGCTGCATTCGTTATCTACCTGGTCCCTTTCTTCCTTCCATTCTGCCTTCTTTGATATCAGGAGATAAGACATTCACGCTCACAAAGTAACCAATCCAGTTTCCCTTTCTTCTTAGAAAATCTGTATTGATTAAAATTTTGTATATGATTCATATACATTTCAAATGACATTAATGTATTTACTAAATAAAGGATAAAATCTGTCCGAGACATAAGTCATATTTCAGGCGTGAATTATCAATCTTCTTCTATAAAACACTCCTTACGACAGGAGTGTGGAGGGAGTTAAATATTATATTATCAGAATGAGTATAGTGAGGTCCTGTTTTAACTTGTCCATTTGGAATTTCGTCTGTTTAACCATGTGTCCAGATATTTTCTGCTCGATAACTGCCAAATGCGGGGATCACTTTTAACGGAAATTGGCAGTGACATTCCTTGGACCTAGGCTGAACGATGTATGTAAGCCTACTTTAAATAGCTTTTAAATTAGGTAGTCCGTTTCAATATGGCAGCTGCATAAAATATTTTTCGTTAAACAGCTCATCACAAGTGATTTGAATTTAAAATTCTAAGCAATTGGTCTAGTACCTAGGACGTTTTTTTTAATACATCTATTTTGAGACTGGCTTCCTAAACCGCGTGAACTATGGTTATTCTCTATGAATATAATTTGCTATTGAATATACATTTTTCTAACTAACTTTATCACCAACGAAAAATATCGACATAAAACCAAGGAGAAATTATGGGAGATATTTCAACTTAAAATTCAAATATAAATTTTAATATTGTAATAAACAATTACTTACATCATGACACTAAGAACTCAAAATATCGTTGCTGCACTTACAAAAGTACTCCACCTAACCCAACTTGAGCTAGTACTAGCCAGTCCACTTCATTATACCCTATCTCTTTCAAGTCCATTCTAATGTTAACCTCCCATCTGCGTCAAGGTCTTGCCAATGGTCTCTTCCCATTGGGTTTGCCAACAAGGTTCTAGAATCTACCATTCTCAGGTTTAAATCCCGGCATGACAAAAAAAATCTTATTGTTCAATTGTGGGTTTATCCTTTAACAGTGATGAATTAACAGCTGGGGGATGGTTGTTGTGTCTGTTCTATATTTAAGTTAGTTTATAAGACGTGTGCTGATTATAATCAGTCAGTTCAGAAAGTGCACTTTAAATACCTTAAATAAGTGGAAACAATTTTTTTAAACACATGTATTTAACATGTTTTTAATGGAGAGAGTGAGGTCTACTGCTCACAAAACTACTAGTAGGACTACTAAGCCATTGGCTGACTAACTTATGATTATTATTGTAACCGTAATAGTCACTAAATACAGCGAGCACGAGCTTTCACTGTAACAGAAAGTGGCCAACTTAACTACTACAGATTCTAGTTGGAACAGAGAAGGAGGGAGAGGATTTAACCTCACTGGTCCGTCAGTAATTACAGCTTCCCATTTTTACCCCTAGGTGTAGTCCTATTTATCGTGGCCATAAAAGCTCAACCAGTATCTGAAAAGATTGTCAGCTAATTTATAGTAAAACTCTAGTTGCTACGCTATAATAAATGAGGCCAACATCTTCAGGTACTCTAGTGACTGTCGAAAGGTTATCTGTAATGGATAGATAGAGCACCGGTTAAATGGATGTCTACACTGAATTTCGTCTCTGAGAAAACTGCATGGTTATATTGGATGCCAGCGTTGTCATGATCTTGTTTTAATGGGATCAATCGTCCATTAAACTAATATAAGACAAATGTTGTAACGCTGGTTCTTCACTGTTGCCAGTAGCTCCTTTTACCCCCTAAAACCCCCTGCAGACATAGCTGAAAGTGAGGGGCTTTGGCAACAGTTAATCAAGAGAAAGCGAAGACGAAGTTTTTCCTCATAAAACCTGCAGTCCCCTCAGAGGTGATATTGGGTGTGGTAAGAACACGGTAAGGACAGTGTGTGTCTCAAGAGTTACTAAATCTAAATAAGTATTATGTGCATACGTCAATTCATTGGATTTACAGCTTGCAAACAATACCTGTAGATAAATGTGCATACAAAGTAAAATATTATCAAAAGTGACCGTAAAATAATCTCTTTTTAATTTATGAATAGCATCCTTTCCTACCACGGCCCTACTGGACTACTCAGTGTAACCCAGCTTGTGGGCTTATCTTTAGGACATGGAAACACCATAATTATCTAGTGTGTCTTGATAGTTCGAGCAGTTCCTGAACCAGGACCTGTACCACATGGTAAGAAAACTCTTATAGTGAGAGTCAGGATGAATTAGCAGCACTGCGGCTTCCTTAGGGAGAGAAGAGGGGAGTTGGCAGCACTGAGATGCTCTAGGCTGAGAAGGGGAGTTAGCAGCACTGAGATGCTCTAGGGAGATGGAGTTAGCAGCACTGTGGCTTGCTTAGGGAGAGAATGGGGGAGTTAGCAGCACTGAGATGCTCTAGGGAGATGGAGTTAGCAGCACTGAGATGCTCTAGGGAGATGGAGTTAGCAGCACTGAGATGCTCTAGGGAGAGGGAGTTAGCAGCACTGAGATGCTATAGGAAGAGGGCGTTAGCAGCACTGAGATGCTATAGGCTGAGAAGGGGAGTTAGCAGCACTGAGACGCCTTTAAGGTAGAAGGGGGTAGTTGGTAACACTGTCAGTCCTCTATGAGGGAAGGGGGAAGTTAGCAGCACTGAGACGCCTTTAAGGTAGAAGGAAGTGGTTGGTAGTACTGAGACTCCTTTAAAGGGTGAAGGGAGAATTGGCAGCACTGAGTCTCCCCTAAGAGGGGAAGGTGGAGGGAGCATTGTTCGTGTGTCAGGAGTGTATCAGCTGCACAGCACCATTAGCACCGGAAAGGACGCGTGCGACACGTTACCAGGCGTCTAGGCGCCTTTTTGACCGCGCACATTGAGGTGGACGCTCGTGCCTCAAGTAATTTAAGGGGGTGCTGGTCATGTAGCACATGTTAGCTCCAAGCTTACCACATGTGTGTAGGGATGTTATATTTCAAAATAATGATACTTTGTCGATGACGTGACATAATTACATCAGTGCCATTGTCCCCTTATCATCACCACCTTGCCACCACCACCCCCGTTCTGCCAATGCCAACCTGGCACCATCACCCTGTAACCATCGCCTTGTAAATACAACTAATTGAAATTCTAAGAATTTAAATGTGAATTTTGAGTTCAAAACAAAAATCTTTTAACATAAATAGTGTTTTTTTATTACCTAAACACAGAAATTTAATTATTATCACATCAATGAGGTGGATGGGCCATTGAAAGCTTACGCCGTTCTTTCAGCCAGTAATACACATTGTAGGGGTAATAAACATTGTTTTTCTTAAAGTAATTGTATAGTTAGTAAAATAAAATTTAAATTGAATTGCCAGTTTTAAGTTAGTTTGCTGTAGATACATTTAACACTAGATAGTGATAGAGCCCTCAAAGAGTTGATATGGGGTGAAGGGGATTCTCTCTCCAAACCCACCGTAAATGAATCACATAAATATAAAAACTGTACATCTGTGCTTGTTCATGCGCCAACGTGTATTAAAGATATAACTGGATCGGGACGAAAACTATTGATTCTTTACCAGATTTAGATGAGTACACATCCCGATTAACGAAGGAGGACATGTATCAACCCTAGATTTGTGCGGTTTCAGAGTTTCTGACGTTCGAGAGAGCGCTGAGGAGTAATGACAGCAACAAACAGCCTCTGACTAACATTGTTTCCAATATTGAGAAATTTTTAGATTCACTCCTCGCGAGGTGCAAAAACAAGCTATTATTATTATTATTATTATTGTTGTTATTATTGTTAGCACCGCGTCTTACTACCCGTTCGGGTTGTACACACGCTAATGT
>CABFOV010011702.1:0-13040 GCA_902141375.1 Timema poppense | reverse complement strand
CATAGCCTGAGTACCAGCATCTACAGAAGCCAGTAAAGCGCAACATAGCCTGAGTACCAGTATCTACAGAAGCCAGTAAAGCCCATCATAGGTTGAATGGCAGCATCTACAGAAGCCAGTAAAGCCCATCATAGGTTGAATGGCAGCATCTACAGAAGCCAGTAAAGCGTATCATAGCCTGAGTACCAATATCTACAGAAGCCAGTAAAGCGCATCATAGCCTGAGTACCAATATCTACAGAAGCCAGTAAAGCGCATCATAGCCTGAGTACCAGCATCTACAGAAGCCAGTAAAGCACATCATAGGTTGAATGGCAGCAGGAGGCTCACAGCCACTCCCAGATACTATCTTAGAGTGATTTACTTGGAACATTACAATCTCCTAGTTGTACTCAGTCCCCACCATTGATCAACTTGATGTCTAACGTTTAAAATATGTACCCCAGGTTCCTTAGATTATCTTATGCACAAAATTATAGATATTTAACTAAATGTGACCCGCTCCGGTGGTCTCAAGTTCTAATCCTTAGACTCTAAGGCGTCACTCGCAATAGATTGGACTTCGGATGATGGGCAGATTAGGGTTCGAACCCCTGTTGGGTGTACTAATGGTTTATCTTAAATTGTTTTACATTCTCCCTCCACGTAAACATGGGCACATTAATTTACATTCAACCTTCTTCCTCTTTAACACATTCACTCAATTTACATATGCGTTCAACTCCAACGGGTAGTAAGACGTGGTGCTAAAAATAATAGTTAAACGTGAGTGTAAACTCAGTCTGCTCTGAAAGATGGCAGTCTTAACTTGACGAATTACTCTTTGACATTGCTCATAAGATAGGATCATAGTATAATACGTCAAGTTAATACTGCTGCTACCTTTCAGGGTAAACGAAGGGTACTCAATGTTAGATGTATGGCAGCGATTAACAGTAGTGGAATATAGGGAAATTGTAAACTATTGTCTTATTATTAATATGTCTTACGACAGGTCCATTCTTTTTGTCAGTGAACTAAACCGCAAATGCGCCCTATCCTCTGTCTCCTCCTTCAGCTCCCAGCATTTTCACCTTCCTTTAATTTATCCAATATGTGAATCCTACTTCCTAAGCTCCTCTTTCCCTCGACTTTTCCTTCTATGAAGTCATACAGAAGACAGTTCCTCCTAATGAGATCAACATTTAGAAGCCAAAAGTGATGGTAATTTCAAAAAAATAAAAAGCCGCTGAAAATCAAAATTGGAAACCAGGAGTTGGAAAACATAGATCAGTTCAAGTTTCTGGGAAGTCTACTGACAAAGGATGCCTACTGCACCAAGAAAATTAGGTCGAGGGTCGCCAAGGCAAAGGAAGCTTTCAACAAGAAGAGGTTACTGCTGACTAGCAAGTTAATTTGGAAATGAGAAAGAAATTGATGAAATGCTACATTTGGAACATTGTTCTGTATGGAGCAGAAACTTGGACTCTTAGGAAGACGGAAAAGAAATACTTGGAAACATTTGAAATGTGAAAACTGTTTTATATGGCTTTTAGATATAAGTGCAGGGAGAGGAGTGGAGGGGTGGTTAATATCTATCTGCACAGGGTAGCTAAATCTGTAATGGTGGTCCAATACTCCGGTGTTTAAGAAAGTGGAGCTGAAATCCAAACAAAATCATTTTAATAATAATATATAAACTACATATAGGTTAAATGTGTGTGGGCCAAATTTGTTTGCAGACGATATAGTGACACATTTTATATGTGGTTATCATAATTCTTCCTCCCCTATCAGTCAAGACCGGAAACCAGTCGTACTTCCGGTTTACTTAACGCAAATTTGGCAGCTTATAAAAACCTCCCAAATATATTCAACAGCGAAAAATTTGATGGCAAGTAAAAAAAAAATTACTCATATCCTTCAACTCTTCCGTTCCACAAAATAGTTATTTTTATAAATCGTCCTTGTGTTATTTTAATCTTATCTTTTTCTCTTATTTTGACTTCCTCGTTTGAAATCTCACAAAAAATGCTTTGTTAGTTAGTGAGCATGTTTCATTCAATGTTTTGTTCTGCCCTACCTTGCAGCCTGGATCTAATTTAAATATTGCATGGTTGAAGTATGATAATAATATCGCATGTTTGGGCTACATCAAGAAAGAGTAGCCAGTACTAATACCCCGTTGCCCAGGGGATGCCCGAATGTACTTTATCATACATCCTTTACGTGGAGGCTCTTTCCATGTCCCAATGAGATGAGATGAGGATGATGTGAGTATGAGGGTGTGGAACCGGTGGAAACACTTAAACCTGACTTAGGCCTAACTAACCAAAACCTGGTGACCGTTGGGTTAATTCCCCTTTCGGAAAAAATACCCAAGGTGCCAGGACTCCTAAACTCTTAGCCAGGTGCACTACCCACTACAGAATGGGGCTGGTTGATGGTTGAAGTGCAAGTAAGATTCAAATTGATCCTCCAAAGCCGGGTTTTAGTAAATGTTGTGAAAACATATGGCGGCATAGCTTTCAGTAAAAAAAAGAGCAGGCGCAGTTAAAGTCATGACTCAGAATAAAACTAGCAGTATTCCATTAATAATTAACGATTAACAAAGGAATTAAAATTACAAACGTCTTGCAAACACACCATATCCAAGATAGAATAAGCTGTAGTAGTAACAATGTGATTAATGATATTGCTACATTTTACATTAATTACAATGCCATGGAATTTATTTTATTACTATAAAACAATAAAATAAAATAACCAACTGTGGAATACTTCTTTAGGTTCACAGAGGTTTTGTTTCCTAGCTACCACTTAATTTTGAGTGTATGTTGATAATATGTCAAAGTAATATTATTATGTATCCCAGTTATCTTGTGATCTAAGCATAGTTTTGGTGTTTATTTTTTCAAACACGGTAATATTTCATTATAAATAAGTTCAATTATATTTCCATGATACCACTTGATCTTGATTGGATAATATTTCATACTAATGTTTTATGCTACACCCAATCTATATTCACACACGCATACACTATCTCTCTCACAACGCTTACTATCTATCACACACATTCACACATTATCTCTCTTTCACCCACACACATTCTCTCTCTAACACACTGTCTCACAGATTCTCTTTCACACACTTTTTATGACAAACTTTCTTTAACACACACTCTTTCACACTTTCACATACATTTTATTACAAACTTTCTTTCACACACACGCTTTCACACTTTCACAGACATAGGCCCGTATGCAAGGACGATGCTGAGCACGGCCAGAGTACAGGCTGAGCACTAGCAGAGCATGAGGCCTGTCGTGAAAACAGGGGTCTCGATCGTCTATGCGCGCAGCGCCATGTTGTGGAAATATCCTCTGAGCACGGCCAGAGTACAGCCTGAGCAAGCCCGGGACCAAACTTTGGCGAGACTCAAGATATTACGTCATAGATCGTTCTAGCACGAGGCTCATACTCTGGCTGTGCTCAGCATCGTCCTTGCATACGGGCCTACATCTAACACACACTAGCTCTCTCACAATCTTTTTCACTCTCTTTCACACACAATCTCTCTCATACAATATTTCTCCCACCCTCTCCCTCACAAATATTTCTCTCCCTCATAATCCTTCTCGCACTCTTTCTCTCTCTCACACACAAACACACACACTTTCTCAACCATTCTGTCTCTCTCAAACACTTTTCATATTCTCTCTTACACAATTTCTCTCTCACACACAGATACACAATTTTACACACACACTATTTTACACGAACTTTTATATTATATTTTTAATTATATAACTTTTATCTAATTTCATTATCATGATTTCAGCCATTGTTAAACTCAGAATATTTTACTTAATGTCTAAAGATTTTTTTTTNTAATTCAAATAATTAAGAGCATAGTACATTCTGGCTTGCTTGAAAATCAAATTCATGTTTAATTATCTACATTTAATATTTTCTTTTAAGAAAGTTTATTTTAACCTTGATAAGTTAATATTGTTCCCAGATTATAAATTTAACATAAAAAACGACATATTATATTCTATATTTAAATTTAAAGTATATTTATTTTACCTTAGAACTGTAGTTACACAGGGATATTATGCTGTTTAACCTAAGATTACATGAGTGATCCAACAAATTACATAATTATTGTGTTTCGTGTTTATCCTCATAAGTTTACCGCATTAATATAAGAGTGTATATTTCTGTGTAATTTATGTGTCTTCTAAGTATTGTTACTGTCAAAATAGCAGTGTGTCAATGTTAAGTTGCCATGACAACCAGCTAAGTTCAGTGATACCCAGAAGTCCAAAGATTGAAAGAGTTTCATGCATCTGAGCTATAAGTTTGTTTTAACAAAACCTTTCTCATAAGTTGATCTAATAATACATTATATTTATTTGGAAGCTTTAAGAGTCTTCTTAGTTATTTTGTAAAATATATACAGATATAGTTTCACATTCTCTACCAGATTAAGGCCATTCAACTCTGGTTGAATTCAGGACAGTAACATTTATAACATCTATACCATAATTATATCAGAAGGTGTTTGCAATTTATGTTCGTTAGTTATATATTTGTACGCATACATGTGCAACTATAGCAGTATTTGTGTGCCGTTATTGAGAAAGTCCTCTATTGAGAATATGTTTAGTCATTAGAAAACATGATTGTATGGACGGATACATTGAGACTGTCCGTCATAAAGATTAATTCACTAATGAAAGGTGTCCGTTAAGTAAGATGGCATTTCTTATGTTACATTTATTATTTCAAGAAACTTTAATATATACTAAGTAAAATATAAATTGGAATAAATAACCAAACTCTGATTGCCAAACTCTTCCTTGACCTCTGACAAGACGTGTATTAATCACAGCTTGTGAATGTGTGGAAAACCAGGCCTCCACCGTAGTTCGTATTCCACGTTAAACTGTAGGTCCTCCATTTCATCTTACAATCACCCTACCAGTACACATTAACTCAAGTGCGTATAACCAGAACGGGTAGTAAGACGCAGTGATGATAATAATAATGATAATTATTATTATGATTATTATAATAATCAAACTATTATAGTACGAATATAGCCGCATCTAAATATCATAATCTTTAAATTTAAAAACGACATTTACACAAGGGAATCGAACCCAGGACCTTTGGCTTAGCACATTAATGATCTAGCCACTGAGCTATACAGGAGTTGTCCTATATCAAGGATCATTCTTCATTCTTACTTTAAAGCAGAGTCTGTTATGGACGTGTGGAAACCGTCAGCTACGTATGAGAGATCAATTAATATCACGATATATCAGCTAACGCAGCTACCTTCTATTCGGGAGGACTTAGCCTATACTAGCAGTTGTACAATTACAAATGTATGATTGTGCATATCATGATGGATTAAGAGCCAAGCTATTCTAGATGTTTCCAAACGTTCATCACCGACTCTGCCTCACAATATGAGTGAAGGATGACCCTTTGAATGGCACGATTTCTGGATAGCTTGGTGAATAGAGCATTGACGTATTAAGCCAAAAGTCCCAATTTCGATTCCCGTGTTCAGTTGTCATTTTTTCAATGTGAAGAATCAAATATAGATTGTTTTGATGTGATTTGGTTTTAATATGAGTTAATGGTATTATTTTAAGCTTATAATTCAAATTTATACTAAACGTTAATAGAAAAATATATTTTGTACTAAGTTCGAAAGAAAATCAAACCAACAGTAAAAAATGATACTCCAAATCAGCACGGTACAAAACAACTAAAAATAAAAATTTATTTCCTAAACCAAAATCAATTTGCACAAACTTTCATTCATCTTATTTTTATAAGTTTGTTCAATGACAAGTTCATTAACTTTTAACTTCCCTGAGGTAACAAAGGAATAACACACTGTGATTTTAAAACTAAACACGTACACAAGAAACACAGTAAAGTACCCGAATACTTCCCCCCTTAGAAGTCTTGTCAACCCTTCAAAAACCGGATGTAGTCGCAGCATTTCTCAAAATAACTCTTCTTCCCCATTCAAACGTCACGCAAACAAACGATACACTCGACACAAAAGAGGGAGATAAAATTAAAATTAATAAAGACATAAGATATTTTTTTCTTAAATCCTTTTCACGAATGCTCAAGAGCGGTTTGACCGCTAATCAAACACAACGCTATACAAATACCTATGTATATTTTAATTATCAATTTATTTCAGAACACTACTTTTTTAAGAACCACGTCTTACTGCCCGTTCGGAATAGGCACACATGTGCTTATTATGCTAATGTGTTAGGAATAAGGAAGGCTTAATTTATAGGAAGCGAACAGGTTTTTTCGTGGAGGTAATATGGGAAAACATTTAGAGAAATATATCCTCAGCCCACTCAAATGGGATTCAAACCCCGATTTCCCCGCCAGCGGCAGTCTAGCCTATAGCGCGAGTGACGCCTTTAGCCGTGCGGTCACCGTAGTGGGTGTGCATGAATAAATGAGCGAACGGAATATATATTTTTGTATGGTGACATTGAACTGAGTACGACCAACTTCGATGGCCGCATGGTCTAACGCGCAACTCTCGCAGTAGACTAGACTGCTGATGACGGGGAGATCGAGGTTTTAATCTCGATCGAGCATACTGATAGTTTAAAAAAAATTGTTTTCCACCCAAATACGGGTACATCTATAGTAACAAAAGAAAGTGTTTGTCTGTGTGTGTGTGTCTGTTTGTCTGCGATGTCCAGCCAAATCTACGACACGCACAGATCTGAAATTGTTAACATAGGTGTACGGAAGGGGTCCGACTGCACCTCGAAGCCGGATTTTTAAAAATTTCTAAATAGCCTTTTAATTAATCTATTTTTAACCAATTTTTGAAGAAAATATTGTTAGTTTGGTTTAGAACTACGTTTCAGAGATAAATGTGATAAAAATATGCAGCATCCTCCTCAAGAAAAAAAAAGGGTACGAAATCGATCGTAATTCTAAACCATTTTTGTGGGGGGGGGTTATATAATTCTTATACCACAGTGGGTCACGGATAACGCCGTGCGGGATTGCTAGTTGATTATAAATATAGGCTAACCTTCTTGATCCATATAACCATCAGTATAATCATTACATAAGCGTAGAGCCCGAATGGGTGGTAAGACGCAGCGCTAAGAATAAACTGAGTGTGACGTAAAAATAGGCATACATTTAAGTCCAAACAGGGTAACTATGAGGCGAAGACTCTTCCATCCTTTCCTGAAATCTAAAATGGGCGAAGAAAGCTCTCATCGCGGGTGTTAGAGGTACTTGTTTTAGAAAACCACATTATTCTTTAGTTCATAATTAGATCAGAGCAGTCAAAACATGTCCTCACTTGTGTGTTAACAGAACTACTGTCAGAAGCGTGCTTTGATTTATAAAAGGGAGAATAATATCAATTTTAGGGCGATAAACGTTCATTATGGCCCTTTAGCTCTCGCCCAACAGAAAACGTTCACACAGCTCTGTGAGCTATACTGAGATAGTAAATAAAATAATGTTTTCATAATGTTGTCAGGACATGCATGGCCCATTATGATAATGGCTAGGGGGTACTTTTTAAGAATTATATCATTAACAAAGTGTCGATATTTATAGAAAGGAAAATATAAAAGGATCTAGATCAATCTTTACTCTAAACATTTAATATAAGGGCGCCCCCTAATTGAAGGGAAATGTCCTCACACAGCGGTGTATATAATCAGAAGCGCAGTTATAATACATCAAAATCATTTTAAAAAACTATCAATAATTATATTAAAATGTTTTGGTTATGATCCTGTGAAAATAAAATTGTTTGGACAAGGTTATATTTATGTTTCTTAATATTTACCTTTATCTTAGTTGTGTGACATTTCTCGTAGCATGTAGTTAAAATAAGATTTTTTCCTTTTAAATGTTTTAAATTAAAAATAACCTATTTAATGTAAGGTTGTATAAATGTATATGTGTATATTTTTTGCCTTAATTTTGGCTCCAAACATATTTTAAAAACCACTTCTTAAATAACGCGCGATCTTTGAAAGTATGCAAGGCCTTTAAGCGCTCCGGTAGGCGGCCCTCTTAAGATACATTAATCACGTGCAGTCGTCTGGGAATGAAACCAGGGTCGGGTACATTAAACCCTGATTTCTATAAGAAACCCACTTACGACCACAAACAAGGATTGAAAGCCAATAATATTTGGAATTTTATAAATATGTATTATTTGATTTATTAGTTATAAAGTTAATCTTAAACGTTATCAAAAGCTTTCATTAATACTTCCTCATGAATTACTGTAAAATATATGTTTAAAATTAAAATTATTAATTATGTAGGTAGAGAATGTAAATATAATTGTAACATTTCCCCCCGCCATTGTGGCAACATGAGTGTGCAGTTTTTAAATAACAACCCTCCTGTGCTGTAGCTGTGCGACCAGGACTACTAAACTATATTCAAGAGCACTAAGCACATCTATTATAATTGTACCTCCTTTTTTCGTGTTTACTGTACGAGTTGGTATGATGGTGAATTTCTCCGGGGTGTCACATAAACTATTTAACGTATTAATGCATAATATTATTTATATTGAAAAATGACACCTGAATATTAGAATCGAACCCGAGACCTTTGGCTTTATAAACCAACAACAAAACTGTGGTATTGGCGTACTAAGCCAAAGGTTCCGGGTTAGATTCCCGTGTCCAGGTGTCATTTTTAAATTTAAGAAATATAATATTTAAATGCGGCCATAACAGTAATAACAGATTTAATAGCTTGGCTATTTAGTCCATCATATTAAAATTACATTAAATTCGATAGACATTGAAACCTGCTACGGTGGCTGCATGGTTTAATGTGTCACTCACGCCATAGACTAGACTGATGATAACACGGAGATCCAGGTTCGGATCCCACTCCCATGTACTGAGTTTCTCCTTAATTTTTTTCACTCTTCCTACAAGCAAGTGAAGGTACATTTACTCTAAACTCGACATTCCTCAACCCTATCTCAGTAGCGTAGTTAATACATATAACCTGGACGTATAATAAGACACGGCGTTAAACTGTTACAACAAAGAAGTTTAAAAAGAAAATGTTGACTTTTATAGTGGATTATAATTTTAATTAGTTTAAATTGAATAGTAAAGTTTATAATTCCTTCTCTGACACGAATCACTTTTTGATTGCTGTTGGTTGTTTGGCCAAATGAAGGTTATTGAATCTACTTTCGCGTGTTCATACGTCAAGTCACGAGATCCGCAGTTCACTTCTAGATATCATCAATACTTATGAACAAGTGCAGTTTGCACCACCTTCAAGCTACGGATTATGTAGGCGGACAGACAGGAGGATGGGGGAGAGAGGCCCTAGACATCAGACGATACGCTTATTTCACGCTTTCTGCTAGTCTCAAGTTCAACCAAAAACTTTTTTTATTATACGTTGAATTATGTTTCTTTCTTTTCTCTCCTTCTTTTATTTTTACAGTATTATATAACAACTTTTTTCTTATTTTCATTTATAATTTCTTTTGTTAGTTGTATCAGGAGAGACATTCTTGAGGCCCAATGAATTTGTGAATACTGTGGCGATAAAAAAAATCAAGTTTGTAAAAAAAAAAATGTAATTTCCATTAGTAGACTGCAAACACTTTTAACAACGATATGGTTGACTACGTTTCACATATCTATTTTCAGAGTTCACTGAACTAGCCGTTTCACATGTACTGTACAGTGTGTATAGTTCTCTCATTTGTGTCTTAGCTGATTATTTTTGTTTGGTGGTTCTTGAAATGACGTCAAACTATATCTTGTAGACCATTTATTTTGTTATATTATTTCAGAATATACTCTATAGACACGGGCGATATTTTCGACCCTAATTTTGTAAAGAAACATGTACCAAAATTTACTCTTTAGGGATGCTTTTTTTTAGTTTTATTAAGAACGTTTAGTTAAACGAACAAATAAGAAAAAGTGTGTAATGAAATCACAGTTTCTGACAGATTAGTCCGACATGCTACGATGTGAGAAATAATAGGATGGTAGGTTATAATAAAATAATCAGAGTTGGTGCATATTTTAAGTCCTTAAGTTACATCAGTTTTACAACTTTGGTTGAATTAAAAAATATGCATTTCGCCAATATATAATTATATAATATGCAATTCAATTAAAATCATCCCACTATTTTCAGAGTTTTAATACATTTCTGGATATGATTTGCTTAAAGCCTGTATTTTGGCGTTCTTCGCCAAACCACATGAAATGTTGTTAGAAACTAATAACCTACACCGAATTCCAATGGAATTTTAAAATGTTCCTGATTTCTTCAGGGTTTTTTTATTTCATACTTTTTTAGATTATATCTGATTTCTAGATGCGTATCTATGATAAATAACAATGAGTTAATTATGTTTATGTAGTTATTTTATTTCTTTAATATTCTAGATGATTAGATTAACCTAATCCACCTCAGAGGTCGAATATTCTAAGGAAGGCGTCACACTTTTTTGACTGGATTGCTGATTATGGGGAGATTAGGAATCGAATCCTGGTCGAGTGAGCTGAACGTGGCTTTACCTAAATGGTTTTCCCTTTTACTTCCATGCAAATTCGAGTACACATCCTATAAATGTAGCATTCTTAATCGCTGACACATTAGCATAATTAGTTCATATAGGCCTACATATGTCCTAAAAGGTTTATGAGCCACCATGACCTAGCCTATTTACTTTAAATATTTCTAACTTAGGAATTAGTAAAAAAATAGGAGCAAGGAAATGTTCACTTAGTTTATAATTGACGTTAAACAGGCCCGCTTATGATCCCTTGCTAGTAGTAGGTTCAGGTACAAATAGTTAGTTGCCCAATTGCCCTTAAGGTGGAAGTGCAGGAAACGAGAGGTTAGGCCAGTGTATTGGTACGTTCTTTTAGCCAACAACATTACACTCCCACTTTAAAACAAATCTCCAGTGTTTTAACTAGATACACTAAGAGGCGGAGGAGAGGGGGGTATAGTTAAGTCTTAAGTGACCATCGACAGTGGCAAGGGTAACGGTTCAACTGTAGTCAATTTGCAATGTCCAGCATGTATGGTGTTGACAATTTCAGAGTAATGGTCCTGTCAGGGGGGTGGGACGGTTGTAGGGGTCGGTTCGATGGACCTAAGCCCGTCCGTAGCTAGGTGCCAACCTCACCTCTAAACAACACCACCAAACCGACATGACAAGCGTCTACCACTGTCTGCAAAGGTAACCGCAAGTACTCCCAGCATCTGAGAGTATAAATATAAAACACACACATGTTACAACCCCTCTTCCCCCCGTTCAACATACAAACTGGACTAGTATGGTTTGAAGTCTGCGAGTGTAAGACGATAATATTTTATTCTAATCTTCATGATTATTAACAGTAATGATCCTAGTTTATCATTATTTAGAGTTTTTTTTAGCGTCACATCTTACTACCCGTTTGGGTATATGCTTATGTACTAACTACACTAATGGTGTGAGGGTTGAAGAAGGTTATATGTATAGAAAGTATACCAGCATTAGCCTGGAGAGAGAATGGAAAACCATTTTGGGTAAAACCCATCCTCATTACACCCGACCAAAATTCGAACCTCGATCTTCCCGTAATCGGCAGTCTAGTCTACTTAGAGAATAACGCGTTAGACCTTGCGGTCACCGAAGCGCGCCAACTTTCAGTTATTCAGTTGTTAATAGCCATGGTGTTTATTTGTATCTACGCATCCTACTACCCATCAAGACTATCTGTATTTTTAATCACTCAACTGGATTAGGGATGAGGACGGTAGAATCTAAGAGTAAATTTACCAGCATTTGCTCAGCAGGGGAATGAAATACCTTTAGGGTGGCACAACATTAATATTCTCGGCTGTAATTAGAACCCTGACTTCCCCGTCTTCAGAATGAGGTGAACACCTAGGCCCACGCACCCACCTGTGTGGATTTTAACGCAAGTTAAACCTCATTAGGATCAAACTTACAGTAGGCCTAAACTCTGTATGATCCATACTTCACTTTTATTTTTGTCACAAGGAAAGTCTAATAAGCTGTTACCCCATTGAGATTCGAAACGAAGAAATATTTTAAGAGCGTTCATCATAGCAGGCCCAACTAGGATCCCGGCTCGCACGAGGTAGGTGAGTAAATGATAAAATAAAAAACTACGATATGCAAGAAATGTGTGCAGTGCATTCAAATTTGAATGAATACTCGGATTTACCACGGTGACGATGAGGGACAAAGTGGTAAAGTGTCTTGCTAATAACTACAGTATGTCCCTATTATGACAGAATGAAGATTTGTGCACAAAGCTTGTCTGTGAAATCATTCTAAAATTGTCAAAAATGGCCTTTTCAATACAGTTTTTATCCAAAAATAATGTAATATTTCAACAATATTAAGTATTAGGAACTTCTATTAACTCTTTATCTTCATTAATGTTTAATCAGAAATGATCCACGTCCAATAGTGTTCGTGTAAATTTAATATTTCAAGCCAGCTGTATCACAGAGTTGATGGGCATGTGATGCACGCTCTTAAGAGGAATTATTGGCAACCTTGGCAACCTTGTCCAAATATGGTGATTTATACCTTCGTGAAAATAAGATGACCAAACTTGAAGGCTTAGTTACGATCTTTTCCTTGAGTTGAATTTGACACTATTGGACCGCTAATGACTGTTGACAGATCATAATCTTGGCAATTAAGTCGAAACCACGGTAACGTAACGTCAGGAGAGATTGAGTACAGATGGGCTGGAGTTGAAGGTAGCCCGCTAACAAGTACGGCACACAGTTGGTATTTGTGCACATTCTTAGCCCGACCAGATCATTTGTGTTCATATGATCTGCTGAATCATGCCATGCACTGTCACATGGGACATATATCAAGGTCAGTGCTATAGTGGCTTAAAGATGGCATCATGCCATGCACTATGCCACATAGGACATATATCAAGGTCAGTGCTATAGTGGCTTATAGATCGCATCATGCC
>CABFOV010011701.1:0-13041 GCA_902141375.1 Timema poppense | reverse complement strand
ATCATCCTACCATTACACATTAGCGTAAGTGCGTATAACCCGAACGGGTAGTAAGACGCGGTGCTAATAATAATAATAATAAGATTTAAATTGTATGGTTATACAAACTAATTGTCTTTATTTAATGACAGAATGATTGACAAAATTGGTTAGAGATTACAAATTCATACATTGCATTATATTGATATTTGATAAATTTTTAAGATTCAACTTTAATTATATTTATATAATCTTTACTTGACTGGTTTTATGAACCTTGTAAACAACTATTCCATCATTTTGTCATTAAATAATTATGTTTATTTGTATAACCACACAAGTTAAATTTTATTTTCTTGAATACACTATTTTTTTTCTGGTTAGTTTAGTATCCAAATCTTTCGTTTTACTCCAAATTGTGCTAACAGTATTTTATATTTTGAGAGACTGTAAATGTATTTTCTTTACTATCCCACGTATTACTACCCATCCGAGCTATTCGAATTTAACTATACTCATGGGGTAGGGATGACAAAGATGGAATTTACAAAAAAAAAAAAATATTGGGGGAAGAGTGAAAAAACCGTTTGTTATAAGCGTCGCTCAATACACCCTGCTGAGATTCGAACGATGAGCTCCCCTTCTGTGTGTATATGTAACTTTACGATTTTAGCTGTATTATAAAAACATTCTTCAAATAGTATTAGCGCATGCGTAAAGGTATTCGTGTAGTTGAGAGTAATTTATCATAGGTTTATAATCTTATTGAGGTTGTACAGTTATATCGTCTTGTAAGAAACATAATCTATCGGATAAATATATATATATAATTTTTATATATAGCCTATATCTCTTTATATATATCGACCTTGGTGGTTTTGGGGTAAAGAGCTCACCTCAGGACCCGATATTCGTGAGGTCAAACCCATCCGAGATCGATGGATTTATCTGAGCGAAGTAAAAATCCGTAGCACAACTTCCTAAGATGAACTAAAACCGTCGGTCCCATGTCGATTGTGGCATGTTACAGAACCCTGGAAAGTATCTGAAAATACTTTGCCCTGAAAAATCGTTAAGCTCTTTAGCGCTCTCTCATAGAAATTCAGAGTGGAAGGCAACACCTTCTGAACTTCCCTATGGCATGGTATTTCTACCAGATGGTGCAGGAAACACTAACCAGCTGAAAGGTTGAGTGCATGCCGAGTGCCGGATGGATGTATGTAACAGCAAACCAATCTTCGGGTTGTTAATTTAAGCAGTCAATGGATACATATAGCCCATATATATATACCCTATTTACGTGCTATATAAAGCCTATATGTGTATTTAAAGTATATAATTAGTAGAAATACCTAATGATGTGTGTTGTTAGGCCAAACTTGATTAATTATGATTGGCAACCATTTATATATTGCCATTTAACATTTATAAGCTTTACATTGGTCTATTTGCCAGTATTTATTACTCTAGCTATATTGTCATCAGCTGTCCCTTTTAACAGATACCCGCCTTGGTAGCGTAGTTAGCTGACGCGCTAATTTCATGTTGAGCTAGATTGCTGAGGACAGGAAGATCGAGGTTCGAATCTCGCTCAGGTGAACTGGGAGTGGTTTTCTACTCTTCCTTCACGCAAATTTGGGTTCACTTCCTCTATAGTCAACCTTTCAAATTCCTTAGCGTAATTAGTACTTAAGTGTATAATCCGAACGGTTAGTAAGATGCGGTGCTAAATAAAAAATAAATAAATGTTAACAGATGCTATTTACTTTGACGTCTCAAACACAACTATAGTGAGTTTTTGTTGGTTCCTAAATAAATAAATAAAAATATATTCACCACATATGTTAATCTTGACAGTTGCATGACACATGGTTTGGCGTATGATTACAAGAAAATATATTTAATAACTTTTATAAATGCTAAATTCAAAATAAATAGTGGGCTGGCCTCGTATAACACAAATTAGTTATAATATCTACCGTCAGATAGCAGTGCAATGGATATTAAAGCAATTGTAGTATATATAGTGTAGGCCTAATGTAAGCTTCAGCACAAGATATTTAATAAGATGCTTTAAAGGATCGCTCACAATTTTCTTAAAATTATAAGATAGTCACTATTCCCGTGGTGACAGTTATTGTTATTTTAATCTGTACACTACTATGATAATAATGGCATACATTGACTTAGCCTACAAATCATTCTAAGTGACGTCTTCGGGAAATGTGAAAACTATTAATATAATGTAATTAATATTTGCCAAATGTAATCGGTACCTACCCAATATAATTTGGTACTGTGCATTAATTTTCCGGTTGAGTCATTTCATTCAAAATTACTGCAAACCCCTCCTCCCCTCCCAACCACTCTCATTCTATTTATTTACGGTCACAATAGGCTAAAAAAAAAGAGGGGGATAACTAAAAGAAATATTTATATAAAAAGTACGAAATTTGCAGGTAAATGAAATATTTGAATTTTATTCAAAGTAACAAACTGTATTAAAACAACAAGTTGCATGGCCTTACAAGTCTTACTGAATTGTGTTGGAAAACAACTAAATCTTAGCAATTTATTACATGCGCAGTGCGTTTTATAAGTATAAAAATTAAACTTGTCTAGAAGAGACCAATGAAATAAACAAAATAGTGGCCAATATTTAAAGAAACTTTTCTAAATGATATACAAGTTTCTAATTTATCCCAGTGAATTAAGATCAAACAAAATCAAAAGGATCCAAAGTTTAAATTACTAAATATTATAAAATTTACAAAGAGCTTAAAGAATCTCTTTTAAAAGGTTTACAAAGCGTCGGATTCACACCAGCGAATAGATGAAACAGGGTTAAATTTAAGAAATAAATTTAAATATCACATCAGATATTTAAGTTAAAGCACAAAGGTAAGACTTCCTGACTAAACTCAAACCTTCGTGGGACAATTAATTACCCTCGTCACTTTTAAAGAATTAAACACAATTCCCACATTTAAATATTTAGTGTAAAACTAGAAAAAGTTACGTTACAGAACTTGTAATTTTGCCTAAAAGAATCAGCGAATATTAAAGTCAAAACCTATACTAAACAACAAAAATTAAGTTACTTTAACATTAACTTCAAAGCAAAGAAGTCTTCAAAATAACCAACCAAATAAGCATTATCAATTTAAAGAATTTAAATTAATGACAACCACACAAGCAAAAATTTAATATTTAAACTAAATATTGCAAGACATTAAAAGAACAAAAAAAATGTGGCTATTTCTTTAAATCAAGAAAGTACAACGATACTAGCGCACAAGCAGCAACAGGAAGCATTAAGTGCTCCATAAAAGAATTTACGTTTAGCATTAAACTTTTTAGCAAAACATTATCGATGCCTACACTGACAGACTTCCATAACAAAATAAACCAAAGTATTTTAAGAAAATCAAACCCATCACAGCAATTTATATTTTATAGATTTAAACAAAGCTATTATAAGCCATCCTGGCTAGATAACGTCCTAGGCCTGAACAGGACTTCTCGTAGAAGTGGCCAAAGTAATAGTTCATGAGATAGTCTGTATTCCCTCGTTATATAGGTCTAGTTGCCGGGTTAGAAGGTGGGAGTTATCCTTTACAATTACGTCATTTGCAAATATCTGGTGGAAAGGCGTCTATGTTTTGATCACGTAGGTCGGTTTCTTGTTGTCTTGAACATCTGCCGCTGCTTTTGACTCCCAAAACGAGCAGGTGCAGAGCTATGCTTGTTAGGTCACGTACTCCAACCCAGGAGTCCAAACATATGAGTACAGTACTGGCCAATCAGAGCATTGCTGGCTTTCTTCGTTGGAACATCACGGGGCTGCACAATTTGTATCGTGTTTTAGACGTCTCTTCATTCTAGCATTAGTAATGAGCAGGCTGGACTTGCACGTCGGTATACTTCAGGCAGATTTAATCGTGAGTAGAAACCCATGTTAAACATAGTAAGCTCGTGATGTTTAATAATGCTGGAAGTCTATGAGTATAAGATTATTCTGGGTAATATTTTAGCTGGCAGGTTCTATTGGTATTTCTATTGCAGTATGTCTATGAATATTAGCTTGTTTAGGGGTAGGTAGTAACATTGTCATATTAACAGTCCACGATAATGTTACATTACTACGATTCCAAAGACATGATGATAAAGGTTAATTTGTATATAAATGCACCAGCCTTATAAGGACAAACGAGAAGTGCATCGTTGAAAAACTATTCCAACAGCACTTGGGTTGGAAACGAACCTCGATTTTCTGGGATATTTAAGCGTATTAGACATTATATAATCCAATGGTTATCATCTTGATCTTCATAGTATTACTTTTTAAGTAATTGTATTTAAATGTTATGACGTCAAGATATGCAGAGTTTGTTTTTTGCAGTAATTTTCACTTTCCATTTTTAAAACCAAACAATTACGATAAACCCATATTTCATAATTACTCTGCTTTTTACCTTCATTCATATTTTAAATTTCCTGTTTTTAAATGGCTCAGCGTATTTTGTCCAAAATGAACACAAAAAAAAACCTGAAATATTATCACTTAATTCGTTCATTAAAAGGCGGAACTTTATTTTTAATTTTTATATTGTTTTCGTTAAAAAAAACTGGCAGGTAATGTAACTGAAAAACAACACGAAAGAGAAAATCCCTCCACCCCAAAATTAATTTCCTCGTCATAAAAAATTAAATGCTGGCTTATAAAACATCCTGCCTCTCTTTTTAAACACCGGTAATTAAAATGTGTTTATCCGCAATTACAGAGGCCCGCGCTGGCGTGGTTTGAGAATACAGCGTCGCGGTGCCACGCGTTCATCTCCTGTAATGAAGACCTGGGCTCGACTCTTAACACTCATTACACCTAATATCAGTGTGGTTCAACACATGGACCGCGATATATTTTCGTTTAGCCCACCAATTTCAACAGGTTTTTAAATAAACCCTGATCTTTATTATCGACAAACTTAACAGGGTGGGGTGGAGGGCGGGTAATAGGAGAAGGAGAAAAAACAGGCTCAGTCATTTCACAAAATATATTGTATAATCAAGTAATTATACTTGTATATTGTACTTGTACACTTATTCTAAGTTTTAACATAAAATACATACATTAATATTTAATTTAATTTTTACCACGTTTCACTATACAAACTGGGAATGAGGAAGGTAGAATTTAGATACGATTTAGACCCATTTGCATGTAGGAAGAGTGGAAAACCCAACTATTAGATAACACCTTCAGTAGAGTCGCACTCTCTGTCATCGGCAGTCCGATCTAATGCAGCAGTGATACCTTGGGCCATTAGAATAACGAGGTGGGTATAATTAAAAGTGTTATTTGTTTACTAGCGTTATGTGTTTATGTTATTTACAGCTTGATTTGTTTGTTGCACTAATTAATTTTAATTGCATTATCCCACTATTCTTGCCTCACTTCGCCGATTCGACCGCGACTCACTACCGTAGATAAAGGAGAAATCTTATTGGTCTCTAGCATACCTTACTTCCTAGTTTACCTATTTCCCTTATACTTAATTTATTTTATAAAACGATATTTTTTATTCAGATAACAATAGGTAGTTATGCAGAAAACCATATATTATATTTATAAATTAAAGTAACTATATGTATAAAACACGTAATGATTTATAAAACATTAAACATATTTAAAAATTATACATCATAAATATATATACATATACTGGTCTGGGAGTCTGCTCTTCCATTCTTAGCTATTGCGTCCAGTTTGTGATTTTTTATGTTTTGTTGTTGTAAGGGTTATTTCTTTGAAAAATGTATTTAAACTAATATTATTTTATTCTTCCCAGGTATTATAATGAGAGTCATAATGTAATTTATACAAACAGCTCATTTATGAAATAATTTTCAATTTATGGAGAGTTAGATAAAATTTGCCACTAAAAGAATGTATAAAATCCTTATTATTTATCTTCAGTAAATGATCTGTTTAACAATAAATAACAGATGTATCGCCAGGTCAGTTCACAAACCTCATACATCAACTCCTTGTTGGCAATAACTAGAAGCTAGTTATCCAGTTGCTAGTTTCTAGTTTAATTATTTCTATCTAAACATAACTTTAACTATTTTTTTCATCCGCTCAGCTGGACGCAAGTTCTTACGCGCTACTCTCTTGTTAGACTATAGTAGACCACCGATGACGGTGAGTTCGAGGTTCGAATACCGGTCGGGTGTACTGAGGGTGGTTTTTATAAAATAGTTTTCTACTCTCCCTCCACGCAAAAGCTGGCAAACCTACTCGAATTATAGCCTTCCTATTGTATAAAACCATTAGCGTAATTAGTACATAAGCTTCTAACCCAAATGGGTAGTAGTAAGACGTGGTTAAAAACACTATATTTTTATATTAAAATATATTTATTCATAAAATTATATATATTGGTGACCTGGTGGTCTAGGGGCAAGGTGTCGGACTTCTGTTCTGGGGTCCGGGGTTCAATCCTTGGTCCCGGTACAGATTTATCTGATTGCCAAACCCTTCCTTCACCTCTGACAAGACATCTTGTGAATGTGGGGAATGCCAGGCNGACAAGACATCTTGTGAATGTGGGGAATGCCAGGCCTCCACCGTGGTTCGGATCCCACGTTAAACTGTAGGTCCTCCATTTAATCTCACAATCACCCTAACATTACACATTAGCTTAAGTGCCTGTAACCCAGACGGGTAGTAAGACGCGGTAATAATAATATATATATATATATATATATATATGATTAAATATTAACTATATATATTATATATCGCCTGAAATAGTGAATTTTGTCCATAAAATTTCAAAAATAAATAATTTAAATTTAATTTTAGTAAGGATTGTTTTAATTGGGAGATCTGGAATACTCTGAGTCGTAATTAGTAGGTACCCTTATGGCGTAGCTTGTAAGACAGGGTGATTGTGCAATCGGTAACGGTAAGAAGACTGATATGTTACAGTCCAAACTCGATTCCAGGACTAGACCGAATTGATACCTCCTTAGAGCCTCAGGATGTACGAGTTTAGCCTAGTTTAAATTATGATGAGACATAAGTAATTATTTTGGTTAATTACTCTTATTTCCGTATCTAGATATCATATTCTTTGAATTGAAAAATGACACGCGGAGACGGGAATCGAACCCAAGACCTTTGTCTTAGTACGCCAATGTTATAACCACTAAGATATACAGGAATTGTCCATTGCTTAGGGTCATTCTTCACTTATGTTTAAATTTAAAGGACACGATATACAACCGTAATCATGAAAACCAATAGCCTTGCTGTTCAATCCATCATGATTTGTGGACTCTACAGTTGTAATTGTACAATTGGCGGCCTGACGTCAACTACAGAGTGAGTGAGTGGCTACTTTATCTGATAGCTCGTGATTCTTAATTGATACGATCACACATTTATAGCCTACGATTTCCACACGTCCATCATAGACTCTGCCTTAAGGCACGGGATGAATCCTGGATACCTTAATGGTTAGAACATTGGTGTACCAAGCCAAAGGTACCGGGTTCAATTCCTGTGTTCAAGTGTCATTTTTCAATTTAATGAACTAGACTAGTTTGTAAATCCTGAAATTTTGGCCAACTCATAGGATAATCTAGTATGAACTACAATTTTATAAGCCAAACCAGGTTTAGGTTAGGTTAGGTTAGCTAACAATATTTGCACGCGAACTTTCCATGATGAATTATGTCCAAATTCGATTCATGGTATGGGTTGAGAAGGATGAAAATTAGTATTGCTTACAACCATCAGGCTAAATCGGTTTATCCTACAAGCGGCAGGATTTATCGATTTGGCCTAGTCCAAGATAATTTGTCCTGGATTCAGGTCTGGACTTTAACAAATACAATTCAGGCTAAACGGATTGTACATCTCACCAAAGATTAATTTCAAATAAGTTCATCTGCTACTAGAGATTTGTTTACTATCCCGGTTCAGGGTCACTGACTAATTACTGCGGACCTGATCTTATTAATATCCTCTAATAAACCTTAGGTGACTTTGGGTGTCATGTTTTTAGATCTAAAGGGTTATGTTCGGCGTGGGGTCTTACGCACCTGGCACGAGCAGTGGGTCTCGACCCCTGCTCAGAACAAGCTGCGGTCCATCAGGGACGGTGTGTCGCGGTGGCCCTCTTCTGTACGAAAGTCTAGAAGAGAGGAGGTCATCGTGACGAGGCTCCGCGTCGGACATACTTCATTGACCCATGGGTTTTTATTGAGAGGGGATCCACCTCCAGTGTGTGGGTTTTGTGATGCTCCCCTCAGTGTGCACCACATTTTGGTGGAGTGTCGCAATTATGCCCTTATTCGCCTGGCTTTTAATTTTAGAGGTGACCTTCGTTTCTTATTACCCGACAGTGCGGATAGTCATATGTTTACTCTGTTTTATACGCCAGACGAGTCTTTTAAATTATATTTAAGTCGCTTTTATAAAGTGGCTCACTTGATAAATTGTCTCGTGTTAAGATTTGTTTTTAAAAGTTTTAGTAGAATTTTTCATATTTGTATTTAATGTTTATTTAGCGTATTAATCTGCTATGTGCGGCAGGGGAACTTATTTGATTTCTCGTTTGGGGAATTTTACTATATATTTTTTTTTTTATTTGTGTTAACAACTTCTTAAGGTCAATGCACCTTCAAACTGTAAATAATAGTAATAAAAATACCAAATTAAACAATTATAATGCAATAAGCAGTTTTCCGAAGACAGATTCTGTCTACTGTTCGGACGAAGTTATCTTTCTGCCACTCTAGCACCAAACAAACGCGTGGGTTTTTTTTAAATTCCCTGTACAGAATACGTTGTGTTGTCGATCTAGTACCTTTGAGGGCGGCAGTAGTAAGAAGCAGCCGACAGTAGTAGGGCGGTAGCCTGGTAATTTCATTACTGACTGTACAACTCTTCATCCCTCTAGTCCCCGGCCATCATCTCGTTACACCCCCTTCACTCGCATGGCAACTACACAACACCCCGTCATCACGTGTGCTCTAGGAGGCTGACTTCTCACACACTCGACCACTCATATGCTCTAGGAATGAAGAATTACCCTGGGCACGGGTCGACTCCTCGACAGTTCAGTGATAGAGCATTGACACGATGAGCCCTAGGTCACGAGTTCGATACCCGTGTCCATGTGTCATTATTCAAATATTCTAAATTAATTGAATTGTGGTCTCCTTCATACCGACATTCCCGTAATTATGATGATTGGGATTTTTTTAGCACCGTTTGGGTTATATTATTATTATTATTATTAGCACCGCGTCTTACTACCCGTTTGGGTTATATTATTATTATTATTATTAGCACCGCGTCTTACTACCCGTTCGGGTTATACGCACTTACGCTAATGTGCTATCGTAGGGTGATTGTGAGATGAAATGGAGGACCTACAGTTTAACGTGGAATCCGAACCATGGTGGAGGCCTGGCATTCCACACATTCACAAGATGTCTTGTCAGAGGTGAAGGAAGGGTTTGGTAATCAGATAAATCTGTGCCGGGACCGAGGATTGAACCCCGGCCGCCAGCATAGAAGTCTGACACCTTACCTCTAGACCACCAGGTCACCGACGTTTGGGTTATACGTTTATGTACTAATCATACTTATGTGTTTAGTAACTAGGAAGATTTAATCTAGAGAAACTGCACTGGCATTTGCATGAAGGTAGAGTGAAAATTAATTTAGGGAAAACCCCCTTCAGTGCACCCGACCGGGATGGAACCTCAATCTCCTCGTGTTCGGCAGTGCAGTTTATTGGGAGAGTAGCACCTTATACCATGCGGCCACTGAAGGGGGTAGCTTGTGTGTTGGTATTCACTAATATTCAATGTATTGTTCTATTACCCTTATCTACAGAGGCAGTGTTTCACTAACTGTGATACGGGGCACGTGACACCGAGTTATATTAATTATATAATTAGTTTGATGAACAAATTAACGCGGATGTTGACGTGAGGCTGTGGAACTCTATAAGTCTTTCTTTCCCTGTGTCACGTATTTGTCGAGTCAATATTGTCTATTTAAATGGGAATTAGCGATAACAACATTCCAATAACCATAACTGTCTCTCCGGTCTAGGAAATCAATTCCCTCGATTAAAATATATCTAGGTATAAGATGTGGTAAGACAGCCATTTTTTGGTCAGAGATAAATATTCAAAAATAAAGATGAAGGAAAAGTATCCATGTAAACAAAATTATATATTTCTAACCTACTATCAATGATTTGTTTAGTATGTATAGATTTTATCCATAATTTTATATTTTTTTCCACCGTACAACTTAATTAAGTGTTACCCGCCTCGGTGGCGTAGTTGGCTAACGCGCTTGTCGTGTTTAGCTCGACTTCTGAGGACGGGGAGATCGAGGTTCGAATCTCGGTCGGGTGAACTGGGGGTGGTTTTTCCTAAATGGTTTTCCACTCTCCCTCTACACAAATGCGGGTTCACTTCCTCTAATTCAGCCTTCCCAATTCCTAATCCTTTAGAGTAATTAGTACTTAAAGCGTATAACCCGAACGGGTAGTCAGACGTGGTGCTAAATATTAAAATATAATAAAGTGTTGAGTTATTATTTTTAACCAATCAGAAATATTATATTTACAGAATGAGTTATCATTTTTAATAAGGAGAAATAATTTATTCACAGATATAAAACCATGCACAAATAAGGGCTTCCATGGTGATGTAATCAAAGAATGAAGAGCTGAAGATTCTCTGGGAAAATCATATTTTCGTTGGAAACTACTATTTATTCCGACATTCTAGACCCGTGACATTAAAAATAAGCGATCGATGTCAAAATCAGTTCGGTGATTTTCTCGTAATTTCAACTACCGGAAATGGGCTTATCAAATTATATATAAGATATACCTATGATAGAGAGAGTGATAAAATATGATATAGTAAATTATTATGTGTTTGAGTGTGTGATTGTGTAAGGGTATGGGTGAGGGTGAAAATGAGAGTGTGAATAAGAGAAAGTGAGTGTAAGAGACTGAGAATGAGCTATTGAGAGAGATCGAATGAGTGTGAGCGAGAGATAGTGAGAATATATGTATGTGTTGGAGAGAGAAATACTGGCAGGAGAGGGAAAGAGAGGGAGAGAGAGAGTGTGTGTGTGTGTGTGTGTGTGTGTGTGAGGGAGGAAGAGAGATTGTACAATTTTAGGAGAGATATTGTGTGAAAGAGAGGAAAAATATGAGGGCGTGTAAGGGAGAGTTTGAAAGAGAAATTTAAAGAGGGAGTGACTAGCTTAGAGAGAAAAAATTAAACCGAGAGAGAGTTAGAGAGATTTTAAGAGATAGAACGTGTGATAGAGAGAAATTCTTTGACAAAGAGAGAGAAAAAAACTTTTGAGAGAGAGTATTCAAAAGAGAAAATGTTCGAGAGAGAGCGCGTTTGAGAGATATTGAGCAACCGTTTGAGAGAGGGCTTAAGAGAGTATATAATAAAGATAATGTGAGAAAAATTGTGTGATAGAGAGTGTATGTGAGGGTATTGAGTGTGTGTGAGAAAGAATGAGAGTGAGAGAGAGTGTGTGAGAGATTTAGAAAGAGTGTCAGATTGGGAGATAGATTGTGAAAATTTAAATGTGGTATACAAAACATTACAGTACTCTGAAATATCATTCCCTCAAAATTAAGTATCAACATGGAAACATACTGAACTTTCTGTATTTGTAAGAATGTGAAAAGATAGCTAGGGTACACAAAACGTTACTTTTAAATATAATATCCCCAAAATTAAGCAGTAAAATGAAAACATAGCTTGACTTATGTATTTTTATTGTGTTACTATTTGCTAAAATGAACATCAAAACCTATTATTTGATTAAAATGAACATCAAAACCTATTATTTGAAAAAAATAAACAACAAAACTCATACTTAGATAGTTAAAATGGTTAATTTTAATCATTATTCAATATAATTTTATCATTTTTGAGCTTATAATACATACCAAAACATATTTAAACACCATTTTATCATGCGCGAAACAAAACGTAGACAATATTTTCACGAACTTAACAACTTAACCTTTTAATTTTGGAATTATGCTCGATATCATTGGTTTAAATGTGACCTAAAGATAGCAACATTCCAATAAAAAAATGAATGTTTCCCCAGTTTAGGCGTCTCAATTAAGATGTGCTATGACAAATATTCATCCAAATAGAAAATTGTGATTTGTTCGGACCAACAAATAAATATTGAGTTTTTATTTTCAAGCCAAAAAGATATCATTTATTTAGAGATTTACAACCATACAGCAAATAATGGTTTCCATGGTGATTTAATAAATAATAAAAAACTGAAAAATTCTCTGTGAAAATCGGGTTTTCGTGGAAAACTACTATTTTACCCGACATCCTGGACTCCTAACCGTTAAAATGGGTGGTCCTTTGTCAAAATATTTTAAGTTATCTCCTTGTAAATTCTATTGTCGGAAATCGGGCTTATTAAATTATGTATAAGATAAATTATCTGCCGCCAGCTTAATGTTTATAACACCCTCCTATTTGTAACAAATATTATTTAATTTAAGCTCGAGTAAAATTTAAAGTAATCTTATTTTACACACACGATACGCTAACAAGATTAGTTTAAGATAATAAACACAAAGTATCAAACTTAGAGGACAAATAACAAGGAATTATTAATCAAGTATGAACAACTTGGAAACAGGTGTGCGAATATAATTATTCATATCAGTTTCCTTGACTTATGAAAAAACTGAATATGTGCATAACACTGATCTTATAAGAATAAGTCAGTCTTAAAAAACTAAATTTTTACTCACCCGACCCAAATCAATATTGCAATATAATAATTATTATTGATGACTTAAATATATTTTTTAAACAATAAATTTATGAAATATTATCAATAGCTCTAAGTGTTGCATATCTCAGTGATGTGATGTATATCTCAGTACTGTGTTGTATATCTCAGTGCTGTGTTGTATATCTCAGTGGTGTGTTGTATATCTCAGTACTGTGTTG
>CABFOV010011700.1:1561-13042 GCA_902141375.1 Timema poppense | reverse complement strand
CGGACAGCTCGGTGACTACCAAGATATAGTCACCAGAACACGGACAGCTCAATGACAACCAAACTAGAGTCACCAGAACACGGACAGCTCAGTGACTACAAAGCTTTAGTTACCAGGAAACGAACAGCTCAGTGACTACCATCATTATAGTCACCAGGCCTATGTCTGCCAAAAAAGGTATATCTACGAAATCTTAATTTCTAGAACATTCCTTGAGTGTACTCCCCTTTCTTTCTTACGAAGAAGATTTCACCTGGGTGGCCGATAGAGCCGGAAGGATGTTGCTCGACGTTGATATTTACTGCTAAAGCTAGTGTTAAGTAATAGTGAGTTTTGAATATCATCACATCAGATCTTATTGTATATAACTTAATAAAATATGATGTATTGAATAGAATAATTACATTCTATAGTGAGAGTGATGCCTTAGACCAGGGGTTTCCAATTGGTGGTCCACCATGTCTTTATTTCTGACCCAGGAAGTTGATGTTTACAGCCGAGTAACGGCAAGTTTTGACTTGCGTCCAAAAAAAACCCACGAAAGCTCCAAATTATGTTTATGTTTACTATCTTCCTTACATCCAACGTACTATATTGACGTATTATTAATAGTTTATCTTAGTAGTGAATGACTATTTATACATAAACAAACTTTTTCAAATGTTTTCAAATTCTTATTTCATTCTCAATTAAATAATTGCTCTCGTTTTTGCATAATTCGACACAAAACTAGGCGATCATGACGTGGCCGCCATTAAACTTGTCGACTGAATCGTGGCCCTGGGGCATTTCTAAGTTGGAGACCCTTGCTTTAGAACATATAACGATCGAGGTGGGGTGACAATCCAAAAGAATATAATATTGATATTATCTCAGAGTGACAGGAGCGCGTCTCACCTGACGGATAGCACATAACCTCGCTGGGTTGTGAACTCGGAATAAGACGTTTGTAGTTCAGTGACTTGGAGTCAAAAAACAGAGTAATTGAGACAGATGAATCCATGTTACACTGTTTAAAAATAAAACGAAATGGAGATAGAATTGTTTGGAAAAAAAAGCTCCCATCAAACTGATAACAATTCCACGTTAGTAAAGCTAAGAAGGCAGAAATTATTATTATTATTATTAGCACCGCGTCTTACTACCCATTCGGGTTATACGCACTTACGCTAATGTGTAATGGTAGGGTGATTGTGAGATGAAATGGAGGAACTACAGTTTAACGTGGAATCCGAACCACGGTGGAGGCCTGCCATTCCCCACATAAGAAGGCAGAAAAGTGCACTACGATGTTACACCTCGTTCGAACGTGACATTTTGTCAAGTAGGCCTACTTTGGCTAACCGGTCTTGAGACCGTTACCTAAAGTAAAAAAATATATTGAAAAAAATCAAACTGTGCTATTTTTTATTAATTAAAATATTTGACTGTGGGAATTTTTATTTGCGTAATTTAATAAATACTGCTTCGAGTATTTCGCTAACCAACATACTGAAGGAATTTAAGTTTTTATTATTTTTTAAATCTACGTTATTAATTTTAATTATTAAATATATTTAATTTATATATGATATAATAATATATAATAAATGTTATATATATATAATATGTATTAAATATATTTAATTTATATATGATATAATAATATATAATAAATGTTATATATATATAATATGTATTAAATATATATAATCATCAAGTAGTTACTAGAGAATAATGGCGAGGAAATTATAATTTGGTTAAATGTTTGAGAGTTTATATATTTATGTATGTATAATTGAGATGGAATGGATAGAGATATATGTACAATTTTTAAAACTTTATCTGGGTAAAGTTTGATTTAGCAAAATTTTAAAGATCTTGAAGCAATTCTAGATGTGACACATGAAGTAATGTACAGTGTTATAAATTATAAACATATATAACTGAGAAAACATTTAACAGGTCAAAATTACGATATCAAAAATTATAAACTAAGTTGTATTGAAACTTAAAGAACGTTAGGTTTTATAGTCAAAACATTAATATTAAAATATATAGTGTACGTAATGATATATGTAGCAATGTTTTTAGAAATTATCATAGAATCTCATCAGTGGGAAGGCGGAATAAACGTCAGCTTTTTTTGGGCTAATTTAAGTGTTGGGATGGTCAGAGTTCAAGTTCAAGCTGGATATACCGAGGGTGTTTCTTTATCCTGGATGGTTTTTACAAATTACTTTAACTCAAATTCGGTAAAAGCTCATCTAAATTATCATTTGCATGATTAAAATGTGCGTAGTCCGATTAGGTATTAATAATATAATAATATTTAGCACCACGTCTTACTACTCGTTCGGGTTATACGCTTTAAGTACTAATTACTCTAATGGATTAGGAATTGGGAAGGTTGAATTAGAGGAAATGAACCCGCATTTGTGTGGAGGGAGAGTGGAAAACCATTTAGGAAAAAACCACCCCCAGTTCACCCGACCGAGATTCGAACCTCGATCTCCCCGTCCTCAGCAGTCGAGCTCAACACGACAAGCGCGTTAGCCAACTACGCCACCGAGGCGGGTGAGTAGGTATTAATTAAGATATGATTCAGAACAAAAGTACACCCTCAGTTTGGACATCGGTCGAGTAGTCGTTGAGGATAATCTGAAGGTAGGGACTAATAAGTAGGACTGCGATAAATCGAGTAGAAAATGAATTTGGCTGTTTCTGGACAGTACTCGTATATATAGTACAATGGCAAAATGGGATGATAGCTTAAGAGTTTAAATAATGATCAAAATAAACCGAATATTCGTGATCGCCAAACTTATCCTGTCAATTACATCAAACGTGTAGGTTCTAGGTGACCTGGCGGTCTAGGGGTAAGGTGTCAGACTTCTATGCTGGCAGCCGGGGTTCAATCCTCGGCCTTGGCACAGATTTATCTGATTACCAAACCCTTCCTTCACCTCTGACAAGACATCTTGTGAATGTGGGGAATGCCAGTCCTCCACCGTGGTTCGGATTCCACGTTAAACTGTAGGTCCTCCATTCCATCTCACAATCACCCTACCATTACACATTAGCGTAAGTGCGTATAACCCGAACGGGTAGTAAGACGCGGTGCTAATAATAATAATAGATTGGCATGAGATGCGCGCTCTCCGATGAACACGCGGCGTTTATTCAAGATGTATTCAAGCGCTTCCCAGGCTTTCAAAGACAAAAACCACATAGTCTCTTCAAACCTTTGTGTAAAAAAAAACTCTGAAAGGAGAGTATATATTTGTAGGGGGTAGTGTTTGATACGGACCATCCCCTAACACAAGGGCAACATTGATTATCCATCATGTTCTCTTACCTCGAGGGGAAATACAGGATCGAGGTGGCATTGGTATCCTTTAGACGGACAAAAGAAACACTCTTCCGGGTTCTTTCATCTGCCGTCGTGTTTCACCCCCCTAACCCATCTTTTAGACTACTCCGAGAAACGGTACCTGCCATCTGTCAACTCTCCCCCTTCCCCTAATAGGATATTACGTGACCTTGTGCTTTTCCGTAGAGGTCGTTACCCAACCAAGCTGAGGAATAACTTCAGATACTGAGCTACTTTGATTAATAGGCTGGGAATATTCATTCTATTTCTTCAGATTCTGTTTTTATGAAATTAAATAAATCTAATATAAAAATTTGAAATTCTGTCTCCAAGATGCATTTGTTTGTGCACAAGGGCTACTAATTTTTAAATTTCATAATTCAGGGTGCGGTGTTTATCGCAAATCGCTCATAACAAACAGAAAATAAGGGAAATCAGGAAAATCGAGGAAGTGTTTTGCATAAAGTTGAAAGAAACTTCTAGGCTAAGGAGTTAAATTTAAATAAAACGGCGAAAAAAAGTATTTCATTAGAAAATATTTAATCTCTGGAATATCTTATCGTATAAGATACTGGGCTGATATAGATATAAACTTCAATTTATAATTAGTAGGCCTATAAGGTTATTATAAGCAGTGACAGCTCATAGTTAAAATTAGTGGGGGTGTTGCTTCAGAAAATTTTTTAGCCTTTGTTTTAAAATTGTGTAAAAGGAAAAAAAAAAACATGCATAAAAAGAAAATTTATTCAGGACCTTTATAAGATATTAACAAAAAGAACCAAACATATTTACATACTTTAACTTAAATTGTTACAGACCAAGCTTGATCTATTCATTTAGAAATGAAATCCATTCTTCTTGTTTTAATTTGCGCAAAAAGTACAATAATTTTAGCCTTGATCTCTGGATGACAATTGAGAAAATTTTTCTACATTAAAAGTACTGCAAGCCCATTTAGTCTTTCTGTTAAATAAAAGAACCGAAAAAAAATGAATCAAATAGAATAGCTGGAAGCAGAATAATAATCTAATTCTACACTCTTCTACACTTTATCACATTCAAGAATATGGCACACGGTTTTTAAGCACAACACGCTGAGTAAAACAAATCTTCCTTCGACCATCACGCCAGAGTCGGCACTGCGAGAGCAACAGTGCTCTCTCTACCTGGCAGTCCCGCCTTTCTCCCACCCCCCTCCTATGTGCGCATGCGCACAGCAGTAAAACACCACGTCACTAGCACTGTGAAGCGCACAGCTCCACACAAAGATGTTTGTATATTTTTCATAAACAGGGGGATGGCTACTGGAGTACTGACATTAAGCTTAAGGAATATATATTGTACTACAAAAATAAATAAAGAATTAATAAAAAAAAGACTCATTATATTAAATGTTCTCGATAATATAAAGTTGAAATAGGAGGTGCTGCAGTTCCGCAGTGCCTATACACGAGCCGCCACTGATTATGAGTGAGTTGTACATTTTTAAAATAGACTTTTAACTAATACGTAATCAAAAAATGTTAAAATAAAGATCATCTAGAGCATTGGGGTTCAAAAATGTGATATCGCGAAAATAAATAATGTAAAAAACTTTACGGATAAAATATATTCAGTTGAGCCATCTTCTTGTATTACTAGTTATTCTCATATATATATACATAGCCTCTTCTTGTCTCTCATTCAGATTTTAGACATGAATATATGTCTGAGTTGTTCTAAAGGTACTTACAGATACAAATAAACATAATAAATACACCTTGGCAGTTAAAATATAGAATACTTTACACATTGAAATATTTGAATAAAATGTGTCAATACAAGGAATTTTGATAAATAGTTAAGATATAAAGAAATATTCCCAATTTAAGATTACATTAAGTTTGTGTTAACAACCAATAATCAAACGAAACTATTATTTAAAACTAACTGCTCTAAGACTGATTGAATCAACCGCTATCTTATAACTGGCTTTAAATAGATCAGTTAAACCGCTGTTGACCTGGTGGTCTAGGGGTAAGGTGTCAGACTTCTTTGCTGGCGGCCGGGGTTCAATCCTCGGTCCCGGCACAGATTTATCTGATTACCAAACCCTTCCTTCACCTCTGACAAGACATATTGTGAATGTGGGGAATGCCAGGCCTCCACCGTGGTTCGGATTCCACGTTAAACTGTAGCTCCTCCATTTTCATCTCACAATCACCCTACCATTGCACATTGGCGTAAGTGCGTATAACCCGAACGGGTAGTAAGACGCGGTGCTAATAATAATAATAATAATAATAATAATAATAATAATAATAGTCCCTCTCACCCCAAGGTAACCACCTTGCTTTTAACAACAGTAAAATTGAGACCAATTAAACCATTTTACAGATTTTTAAAAGTTTAACAAAACCAACCAGTAAGTATTATAAAATGTAACAACTCTTTCACTCATCTCAGTCTCGTTAACGTCAATTGAATAATGGTGGACTTTGATACGTTTTTAGTTAGAATGAGCCCGTGCATTCAATATCTCAATTAAAATGTCCATTAGACTTAAGCGTATAACCCGAACGGGTAGTAAGACGCGTTTATTAAATAATAATAAATTCATTAGACTTGGTGGTTTGTATAAAATGTAAAATACTATTATTCTAACATGATCCTAACTCTCTAGTGTTAGTGTCCACGTTAGAACACGAACCCAAGACTGTGGCCACTAGAGCCTTGCGACAATGTCTGGCGTGTCTTGTCCTCCTGGGGGTGAGAGTAGTAAGAAGCTAGGGTGGGGGTTGTAGGAAGTGTCAAGTCCCGTTATTCACCCCGCCACTCGTAGTCCCCCCTGACCTACCTCACACAATCAGTTGCCTGTGACTGAGGCCGCCCAGCTGGGTGTTTAGGACAGATTGCGACGGAACCAAATACTGTACATACAAACCATCTCAGGGGCTCTCTTTCTTTTAGCGTCCATTCTCTCTACCAAAGTACCAATAGAGGTTATTAAAAACATAAAAATCACTGCAAAAAAAAAGCCTAGTCTTAAGAAAATTATTACTTAAATATATTTTTTTTGGGTCAACCCTTTCGAAAAAAAATTTCAAAAATAAGTTATCACGATGTTCAAATATTTATTGTTTTTAAACAAATATAGTAGATCCATATTATTAAAGAATTTGAAAACAATTTAGTCTTGTTTTAATCAAATTAGTTTTGATATATTATAATTATTTACATAATTACTTACTCTATGGCATTAGAAGCTCGAAAGTTCATGAATACACTTACAAAAGTATGTCATTTATATCGTGTACTAGTTCTATCCAGTACACCTCATTACACCCTATTCTTATCTTGAGCTAGTTCTATCCAGTCCATCTCATTACACCCTATTCCTATATTGAGCTAGTTCTATCCAGTCCATCTCACTACACCATATTCCTATCTTGAGCTAGTTCTATCCAGTCCACCTCACTACACTCTATTCCTATCTAGAGCTAGTTCTATCCAGTCCACCTCATTACACCCTATGTATACGGCCAATATGGTATTTATATTTGAAAATGTGTAAGTTTTTCACAAATCATTAGCCCTAGGAATTGGTTCAGGACTCTTTATTACTAAGTTATGTACAGTTTGCATTTATTTACTCATGGGGTTCTAGTTTCCTTGGAAAACCACACAATACTTTTAAGTTAGGCTTATTAAAAATACATTTAACTAAATCTATTGGCATTCAGTCAACTAGAATGGAACCATTTTCTAAATGCTGCTTACTTAAACAATACTAAATTATTTGGTGGCTAGTTTGAAAATGTATAATGAGAAGCGGTATGTAAATGGACTTTTTTCCCCAAATACTGTATACAATATAATAACTGTGACCAACAACAAACTTTAATAAACATAATAGTTTTAACTCGATTTAATTTGCTTTATTTAATGTATATTCTTTAGAGCATCTAAATTAATTTGTTACATTTGAATGCCAGGCCTCCACCGTTGTTCGGATTCCACGTTAAACTGTAGGTCCTCCATTTCATCTCACAATCACCCTATCATTACACAATAGCGTAAGTGCGTATAGCCCGAACGGGAGGTAAGACGAGGTAATAATAATAATAACAATACATTAGAAAGTTTTTAGCGTGAAAATATTTTAATTAAAGCAGATAAATGCAGAAAAAACTAATTTTCTAATTTACTTGTGTTTTTTAATGTTTACAATTGATGGCTAAGCCCTTTATCAACTCTTTATCAAATTCATTGAATGTTTGATTATTTAAATCTTCTAGTTATATTTAACACTATCATATTTGCAAAGCTTTGGTGTATGGGAAGTAGTTTGTCTTTAATATATTTCATAAGTCATTTGTTAGTGCAATAGTACAGCAAGTCAAAGGCTCTGAACTTGGATTAATTAATATGACACGTTTTCCAATTAAATTACATTAGCGTTTCCATGGTATATCTTCTAAGAAGAAGCCTCCCACTTCCCGAACTAAGAAACAAACCTTCTCCCTACCCCAATATTCAGTTAAACACCCCCCTCATCTCCCCCAACACACAATATTCACTTAAACAACCCACCAGTTATAATTTAAGCAACCCCTCGCATAACTTCTTTTAAAAATCTCCCTCCTCAATATTCACGTAATAAACCCCTTTTTATACATAACTTAATTAAAAAACTTCTTCCTCAAACTTCTCTCAAGAAACCTCTTACCTAACCCTCCCTTAAGAAACCTCTTATCTTACCTTCAGTCAATAAATATCTTGCCTAACCCTCAGTTAAGGCTCCTTCTACCTTACCTTCAGTAAATAAATATCTTGCCTAGCCCTCACTTAAAGGTCCTTCTATCTTACCTTCAGTTAATAAATATCTTGCCTAACCCTCAGTTAAGGGTCCTTCTACCTTACCTTCAGTTAATAAATATATTGCCTAGCCCTCACTTAAGGGTCCTTCTACCTTACCTTCAATCAAGAAACCTCTTACCTAACCCTTACTTAAGGGTCCTTCTACCTTACCTTCAATCAAGAAACCTCTTACCTAACCCTCACTTAAGGGTCCTCCTACCTTACCCTCAATCACGAAACCTCTTGCCTAACCCTCACTTAAGGGTCCTTCTACCTTACCTTCAATCACGAAACCTCTTACCTAACCCTCACTTAAGAGACCTCCTACCTTACCCTCAATCACGAAACCTCTTGCCTAACCCTTACTTAAGGGTCCTCCTACCTTACCCTCAATCACGAAACCTCTTGCCTAACCCTTACTTAAGGGTCCTCCTACCTTACCCTCAATCACGAAACCTCTTGCCTAACCCTTACTTAAGGGTCCTCCTACCTTACCCTCAATCACGAAACCTCTTGCCTAACCCTTACTTAAGGGTCCTCCTACCTTACCCTCAATCACGAAACCTCTTGCCTAACCCTTACTTAAGGGTCCTCCTACCTTACCCTCAATCACGAAACCTCTTGCCTAACCCTTACTTAAGGGTCCTCCTACCTTACCCTCAATCACGAAACCTCTTGCCTAACCCTTACTTAAGGGTCCTCCTACCTTACCCTCAATCACGAAACCTCTTGCCTAACCCTTACTTAAGGGTCCTCCTACCTTACCCTCAATCACGAAACCTCTTGCCTAACCCTTACTTAAGGGTCCTCCTACCTTACCCTCAATCACGAAACCTCTTGCCTAACCCTTACTTAAGGGTCCTCCTACCTTACCCTCAATCACGAAACCTCTTGCCTAACCCTTACTTAAGGGTCCTCCTACCTTACCCTCAATCACGAAACCTCTTGCCTAACCCTTACTTAAGGGTCCTCCTACCTTACCCTCAATCACGAAACCTCTTGCCTAACCCTTACTTAAGGGTCCTCCTACCTTACCCTCAATCACGAAACCTCTTGCCTAACCCTTACTTAAGGGTCCTCCTACCTTACCCTCAATCACGAAACCTCTTGCCTAACCCTTACTTAAGGGTCCTTCTACCTTACCTTCAATCACTAAACCTCTTACCTAACCCTCACTTAAGAGACCTACTCTTTAAAATTTACTTAACACCCCCGGTACACCTTTTAACATATGTATAGAACGTGGTTGACATTTTTTTTAATACTTCATTTCAATGAAAGAGTTATTGGGTTTAGAGCCTCGAGAATAGTTCTAGCAACATCTACAAACATCCAGATCACACATCATCTGTGAGGGTGGTTAACTCGGGAACAAGAACGAGGGGGAAGGGTGGGGAGTCAACTTACCTGACACACTTTTCACAAATATATTGAATTAAATGGCTGAATTAACATTGATTTTTAATTATCAATTCATTTTTGCTGGGATTTTGCCTATTTAACATTTTATTGTTGCTAATTTTTAAAAATTGTTAGTTTTAATATCAAAAGAAAATCACATTATTAAAACTCAAGGTATATTCCAAACTATAATTATATTTCAGCATTTACAAGAAGTGAAAAAATTACTCAACTATTTTGTGTGTGTGTGTTATCCGCCTTTTGCTGCTAGATTGTGGTAGCGCCTGAATAGGACGGCAGCTCCGCATGACTTAGGAGCTCGACCAATAGTGGAGTTCCACGGCGCTATAATACACTTGAACAATTTTACGAAACTTGCAGGATTATTGTACTTAATAGATACTTATTAATTAGTGTGTATTTGTGCTATGATAAGAAATTCATTACTACATGAAAAACAATTCAAATCTTAAATGTTTTTCATGTAGCTATGAATTTGTTATCATGACACTAACAAATACTCACTAATTTATAAGCATCTCTTAAACACAATACTCCCCCTGCAATGTAGGCTATATTATAAGTGCTTATTTGTGTTATTTATTATGTTGAGTCTGCATCCACTAATTTATTCCAACTAAGTTATTATATAATATACATATATAGTTATTTTGAAACAGAAGAATCCAAAAATGAATATGATTTTTATTAATAAAGGGGCTAAATATATTGCCAAATTATATTGCACTATGCTTACAACAAATAAACACCTGAAAAATAATCATAAATATTATATTTGACAGAATTATAATAGTAAATTTATGGTGTCCTGTGATTTTCCAAGATTTCTGGCCATTTCATTTTTTAAACGATCCAAGCTAATGGTTCTAGAATAGCAATGTTAAACTAAGTAATCTAAAACACTGAAATAAAATTACATTTATTCAAATATTATTGAAATACAATAATTATTTCTATAGGACCATCTTGATATATATTCTTTATATTTCCTATTGATAAATTTTATCTACCGAAATCTGTTTGAACACGATTCACAGCGTAAATATCTCATGTATCATAATATCAAGGTCACTTCAACCATTTCTATTCTACTTACTAAGTTTTTAAATTAACATTATTTTATTATAATATTAAATATTCAAATGATGCCACCATCTAAATATAATTTAATATAGAATAATGTATCTAACATTCCATAGAATGAGGCCTAATAAGTTTCCCAGTTTCATTAACTGTTGGTACCTATGATTTGTTATGAGGTAAAGCTTCCCATTTAATTGATTAACATTAATTATTAGTAAATATGGCCTATTTAGTAAAATATCCAAATTCGTACAGAATATTATTCAAAGTGCGTTATACTAATGTTGATTAAACTGTACATGTGTATGGGGTGAGATGGGGGGTGTTAAGGTCCAAAATAAAAATTTAAATAAATAAGATGTTAAGGAAGTTTTTTTTCTCAAACAACCTATTTACTACAAAAACACTCAAGTGGTTCAGAAAACATTGCTTTTAATGAATCAACTTATTTGGGGTAAAATTATTACCTATGGAAATCAGAAATGGGTTTTGAAATGAGTAATTGTCCACCTTAAGATTTAACCGATGGTTCCTAACCTTTTTCAGCTGACGCCCCCTTTGGTAGAAAATCAAATTCGCACGCTACCCATTCCCCAATATTTTGGGATATTTATAAAAAAATCTAATTCTTTGTATTAACTTGCTTATTTTTTACAAAAACCTATGAAATACTGTCGGGAAAGTGGTAGAAAAAAATGGCCTAGCATAATCGTGATGGTTGAAAATGTTTTGTTTTAATCGGTTTTTGAATATTGGGCAGGGGCATCACTCCGGGGGGGGGGGGG
>CABFOV010011699.1:0-13048 GCA_902141375.1 Timema poppense | reverse complement strand
CAGCACAGTGGGGGACATTTTAGGTGAGTTTCTTGAACTTAGACTTTTTCTTGGAGCATTTGTTCCAATAAATGCTACAACAATACAAAATCCAGATAATATGTTTAAACATTATTTGTTGATGTAGTCATTATTTAAGGTCATTATTTGTGAACTAGCTTTTAATAAATTAAAACTACAAGACAAATAAATACGTAAAAGTTTGAGTAACCTGCAATAAACAAAATGAAAGAAACAAAACTACAAGACAAATAAATGGGTATGGATTGAATAAACCTGTGAGTAGCAAAAACTACCAGACAAATGAATACAAAGAAGATGAACTAACTTGCAAAAAACAAAACTACATGAAAAATAAATATGTAGAAATTAAATAAACCTGTAAGAAACAAAATAAAAAAATATATAGAAATTGAATTAACCTGTAAATAATCAAAACTACAAAACAAATAAATACGTAGAATTTGAATTAACCTTAAAGAAACAAAAAGTAGAAGACAAATAAATATCTATAAGGTTAACTAACCTGCAAGAAACAAAACTACAAGACAAATAAATACGTATAAGTTAATGAAGTTGAACTACCCTTCATGAAACAAAATTACAAGACAAATAAATACGTAGAAATTGAAATTAACTTAAGAAACAAAACTACATGACAAATAAATACGTAGAAATTGAAATTAACATGCAAGGAACCCAACTACATAACAAATAAATACGTAGAAATTGAACTAACCTGTATGTAACCAAAACTAAAAAAAACAAACAAAACAATACGTACAATTTGAATTAACCTGCAAGAAACTAAACTACAAAACAAATAATTAAATAGAAATTGAATTGACTTACAAGAAAACAAAACTTTAGTACTAATAAACACGTTGCCAATTAGTTAACTTTCAAAAGCCCAAATGTTCAAACAAGTAGGCCCTGTATTGCATTTAAAATAACAAGAATGAATCTAAAATTTCCAGGACTAACAAATAGTCTACAATTAAAAGAACTCACGAGAAACAAAAAATGCAAGACAAAATATAATTCCCTAAAATAAAACTAATATTTAATTTTAAGATAATATAGGATACTTTTTAAAAATAAAATGGGTTATTGACCAGATATAAAAATAAAATAGATTTATAATGTATAGAATTGTTTTTTAATTTTGACAATTTGATTTTGGGTTTATATTATAGCTTAAACAAAAACCCAAGATTTTAGAAAGTTTGGAAGTACTCAGTACATTGGTACACCTACGTGAATTAGCTAGGGCGGTACTATTCTATTTTATTATTATTATTATTACTATTATAACTATACAAACACTCCAAACTCTCTTCTTGTGTAGACTTTATTGGGATTCATTTTTGTTTTTAAATGTTTAGTAATTTCAATAGCCAAATCTCTTGTAAACTGGCCCTTGACAATGTGGGTATACATGTCCCTTCTAGGGCCTCGCGTGGTCCAACATTATTTTCTCTCAACAACTAACCAGGTGAGGCCTAAAGTCCTATCTACCCACACCGCTAATTCCAGATTTGTCGAATTTGACTTTTATTCTAAAAGAAAAGCTAAACTCAGAAATTTATCGAAGGAACTTCCTTATAACTAATTTATCCTGTAGAGGTTCTGCCTCGAACATTTAAATTATTTTGATTTATTTGTTTGTTTATTGTGACTGCTTTTTAAATATACTTATACTTTTACTACTCTCAAGTTAGTTAGTTATTATTTGTACTGTTATGTCCCATTTTTTGTAACTATTAATCAGTATTTATCATTGTTTAGCTATGATTGTCTATTTTATTTCGTTATAATAATAATAATAATAATAATAATAATAATAATCGACTTTAATGGCGAAGTTAAGGCTACTGCCTTTTCTTACACTTAACCAATACAATTAAACTGAGGTTTAATAAAATAATATATATAAAAACACACACAAAGTATTTAAAAAAAACTAGAGCTAAAATACACAAGGATTACGTACCACACACACACACACACACACACACACACACAAAGTTGTGATTACGTCTCACCCCTCTCAATCTCAAGAATGAGCTTCCACACGCAGCTTATCTGTGACTTTTCTCGTGAAACCATTATTGTAAGATACTTGTATACTTTTCAATGCTGGCCTGTCATAGGTCTCACGATTGCTGGTCGGCACTCTTATAGAGGAAATTGAAATTAAAGTATTATTATTAGTTGTTATATCTTACGACAGGCCAATTCCTTTTGTCAGAGGACTTAAACCGCCAATGAGCCCTGTCCTCCGCCTCCTCCTTCAGCTCCCAGAATGTTCTTCTTTCCTTCAAGTCATCCAATATTTGAGACCTTCTCCTTCCTAAGCTCCTCGTTCTGTTAAGTCATGCAGAAGATAATTCCTCCAAAGGATGTGTCCAATCCAGTTTGCTTCTCAGGACTTCATTTGTCCCTCTGTCTGTCCACCTGATCTTCTCAAGTCTTCTCCAGCGCTACATTTCAAAGAGCCCCAAGTATTTATTTTCTACCTCCACGGGAGTTTCCTCTCCATACAACGCGATGATCCAAATGTTGCATTACACCAGCTTCTTCCTCAGGGCAGTATTACGCTGCCATATTTATTTTACTATAAAATAAAAACATATTTCTTTAGTAAAAGAAAAATATTAATTTCACAAAATATATGAGTATAACTTTAATGAAAGATGTTTTACTACACTTAAACAGATTTCTTTCAAAAGTTGAGCGATAGTCCTATGAATTAGCATCTGCCAGCTATTATAATATTGAACCGAGAAAGTTTAAAAAAGTTACCAATATTACTCCATTAATTAAATGGAAAACAACCAACACTTTAAAAATCATATTAGTGTGGAGTATGTGCCATGTATGATATGAAAAAAAAAGTTATTAGTTGTTTATACTTTACAATTACATTTTTTACTTCACATCGTGTTTCAAAATATTTCGTCATTTTATTTGATATAAAACCCATGGCATAAGCTATAGTGTAAATGTTTGATAAAATATTAGTAACATCTATTATCTTATAAGTAATGTCATCAAAGTGACATCAAATGTATTTGATCAAATAAATATAACGGTGGAAGACCACCTTAAGACCGATATATTCTTCAGGTATTGATGTTTCGTCTACTCCATTGAACTGGACATCACAATATTTCACCATATTTCAGGATTGTACTCCTGGAAGTTAGTTTGTCAATATTTAAAACGTAATAAAAGCGGCAACATAACAAAACTATTACTCCCTTCATTGGTAGACAAAGGTTCCCAACCCAGTGTACACGAAGAGTCTTGTTATGGTCCGCGATACAAATATAGATTTTTAAGTATTTTTCATTTTCATTTTAACATCGTAAACAAATTATTCGATACTTACAATTTGATTAAACTTTTTTTTTTCAATTACTGTCCAAATAAACATATTTTTTTCTTTTATTTATATTAAAAGGGTTACTTAGAGTAACTTTCTTGAAATTTGTGCGTAGGTTTCAAATTTCTTCTCGTGGGGCGAGGTAGAGAACTGCGGCGGATTATCATTAGCTGGATATACACGTGAAGATTTATCGGCAGGGATAAATTGTATCAAATATTGCCGGATAAATTGGCTAAGCAAAGTCTTCAGATAAATCGAACTTTACCTACTGACGTATCGATAAATTGTTGTATAATATTAATCCAATCAACTTTTTTGTGTGTATATATATATATATGTCGTTTCAAACGATTTTTCTTTAAATCTTGCAAGTTTAGCCTTCAATGATGAACTTTCTGAATTCTGAAAGATATGACCAATAATTAGTTTGAAAGTTATTCCGACATGTTCGATATCGAGTAAAACATGAACGCGAATGCGTTATTGAGCGTTTCATTGATGGGGTACATAATTATAAAAAGACGAACCTTTGAATCGAAGGATTTGTATTATTTGCTGAACAAACGATATAATCTGCTTCTTTGTAATATTTTTTACAATAATTGGTCAATTCTGCATAGATATTATTTTTAATATCTTTATTGGAATAATTCGGGCATATCGTTTTCCACAAACACTGTTTATTTCTATATAGCTCGATAAAACCACTTAGAAACTCTTTAGACGCCATTTTGCACGCAAACACTTCACTAAATCGCGCGAATAATCTTTGGACAGACACTGACACTTGCAGACCCCCACCAAAAAGTCTGTTCGATTTATCGCGGGGTTTAAATCCTTACATGTGTAAAGACTGACCAACGATAAATCTGTACCAATTTATCGCTCATCAATATATCACTCACTTCTATTAAATTGTTAGAAGACACTAGCTATCAGATTTATCTGTACATTTCAGCAAACCTACCGTTAAATTGTTCGAATCGGTCGAAAAATCATCACGTGTATAGCCAGCTTAAACCCTATGGCTTACGGCGGGCCGCGAGATTGGAAATCTCTTGTCTAAACCGTTGCTCTTGAAATAGACTAGACTGGCAATGGTGAGGAGCTTGGAGTTCGAATCTCGGTTGGACATCCTGAGAGTGGTTTTCACTAAATGGTTTTCCACTCTACCTTCATGCAAAATGTGGGTACACTACTTCTAAAGCCAACCTTACTCATCCCTAACATATTAGCATAACTATAGTTCATATGTTTATAGCCCTACTGGATGGTAATACGCGGTGATAAAATAAAACCCAAGCCTAAAGACACGTCCAGTTTGAGTCTTACTCCGAGAGAGGTGTTCTGAAGCTTGGAAAATAAAACCCAAGCCTAAAGACACGTCCAGTTTTGAGTCTTACTCCGAGAGAGGTGTTCTGCTGCTCAGAAAATAAAACCCAAGCCTAAAAACACGTCCAGTTTGAGTCTTACTCCAAGAGAGGGGTTCTGCAGCTTGGAAAATCCCCAGTAGTTGGTGAATGTCTGGCTTTCCCAGTGGCGTGACGTGAACTGTTGCCAGTGGGGTCGCGACTAGAATTGATAGTTGTAAATGACTCCTCCCACTCGGTAGACATTTGACCAACCATCACACATAACGAGGGAACAGAGGGTGGGGGGAATGGTTCTCCAGCTGTGTATAATATAGTCGATATTGTGAGGTCACCTAATTCCCCTTGTTATTCGTGTGATGAGAGATTGGTTGACTACCTCAGGGAAAGTGGGAAAAACATTTATGTTAATCAACCTCTGTACTGGGATTCGAACCACCGACCTTCTCGTGATAGGCAATCTAGTTTATTTTGAAAATAAAGCCTTAGAGCATTGTTTCCCAAACTGTGGCACGTGTACCCCCAGAATTTCAGAGGGTACATGAAATAAAACTGAGGTTTATAAATAATCAAACCTGCCAAGGTGGGGACATGGTCTAAGGCGTAACACTCATGTTAAGCTAGACTGCTGATGACGGGGCAGTTGAGGTTTAAATCCCGGTAGAGTGCACTGATAGTGTTTGTCAAATCAGTTTTTCTCTCTCCCTCCAAGTAAATGTGAGTACACTTCCTCTAAATTCAACCTTCCTCGTCTCTCATTCACTAGCCTAGATAGTACATGTGAGTGTAACTTGAACAGGTAATAAGACACGGAACTAGAAATAACTTGCATATAAATGATCAAATATTACAGTAAGTCTAGTAAACAAATGAACGAGGATTTGGACGTGATTTAATGGACTCTTTATGATCATCTATTTCCCCACGTCACAGCTTTGTTCGGTTTATCTCTGGACCTTTGTTCAAATTTGGAACGACCGCTTGTACTTTACAAGACAGGAGTTAGGCCTAGCTGTTTATTTTTATGGAGCACTGGGAGGGGTACATTGGTTAGACCACGGCCCTGGGCAAATGTGAGAAATAAGGCCCTAGACCAGGGGTGACCAACTCCTGTCTACATACGAGGGCCAATATATGATGTGTATTGGCATCACGGACCACACAATGTTTTGTTTAGCACATTTTTATTCATATGTTCTAGTAATAAACATGGGTTGTTTCAAAATAGTAGCTATGTTTATATAATTAAATGTTCTACGTAAATAAATGATATGCTGCACCGCACAGACTTTCTCTCTCTTTTACCTTGAAAGAGAAACACTTGATAAAATCTGGTAAGATCTGTCAAACGAAATCATATATATATTGTTGTAGAAAAACTCCACTAAAGAGCACGAATGATATTATATAATTCATTCACGAGCTAAGTTTACCTGGATGACAGCTCGAAATGTTACTAGAAGTAATCCCTAATATATCACTACGCCAACAACTGACATCTATCACTTTGGATGACTGTAACGAAAACAGATGGTAATATATTAATGTGATAGTTAACCACAATAATTTAGGCCAATATTATTTATATATTTATTTGAGGTCGGACACAAAGTTTATTTATAGTTTTATTCCCCTTAAAAAAATATTCACACCACTTTCACAAAAACTTCTAACGAACATAGCTTCAAAATGGCGACTGACGAATTTAAACCATATGATTGAACATAAAGGTACACAAGTTTTTTACGATGATGCAGACACGCAGTTGATGAAAATATTTTATTCAGTTAAATATTTCAAAATACGATCAAATAATCATAAAATCGTATATTGTATGTAAAAAAATGACAACAATTTTCTCTTTTCCAAGTAAATACGATGCCTGTATTAAAAGGTGTGCACTATATTTCACAAAATCAGTAACGTTCCAAAACGAAGAATAAGTACTTATAATTATGTTTAAAATATTGTTTCGAGTTGGACAAAAAGAAATTATTTAAAAAAATGAAATNAATTATGTTTAAAATATTGTTTCGAGTTGGACAAAAAGAAATTATTTAAAAAAATGAAATAGTATGAGAAAACTTAAGTTTACGTTATTTTAAATGTAATATGTAACAGGTAATTAAAGATATTTACATTTATAACAAAACTGTGATCTTTTACAAGTGTTGGCAACCCAAAACCTAAACATATGATTTTCGAACTGTCATCCAGGTAAAGAAAGACCTATCGTGAATGGAATATACACTGTTATAGAAACGTTAAGAAAAGAGGAACATCTCTGGCTATCAAAGAGCCTAAAAATCAATTTCAATTGTTATAGAGCTCCATAAATAATATTATATTTGCTTATAGTCCAGAAAATATTATGTAGGCCTAAGTATGATAGTCAACTCAAAGATTGGTTGGATCCTCAACAGTTCCGCCGTCAGCTGTAGAGCCTAGGGAGGACTGAAGAGGTGTACTAGGGAAATAGGGAGTGAGGAGGTAGTTTCCCTTTGCTTTCCTCACTGAGCCAGAAGGTATTATTACACATCAGTCTGTCAAGCCTCTACAAGCGACACCTCCACTCCATTCATCACCGGGACTGGCTGTATATTGAATGTTTTCACTAGGGGGCGGATTTTGCCCTAAATGCCTTTGTTTTTATTCCTATGCTTTGAAAAGTAGGCTTTTGAGGTATAAGTTTATTTTCGATAATTGCGAAGCTAGTGCGATAAGTTTTATAGTGCCTATAAATGCCTATTTTGGTGTAAGTGCTTATTTTACAAATAGGAGTCTAAAAGTGCCTTTTTTCTATCTTTCTCTTCCTCCCACTTTTTTTCTTTCTAAATACTTGCGGCTGCCCCCCCCCCCTTTCACTAATTGGTTCACTCCACCTGGAAACTCATGATAGGTAGGAAAAACCCATGTGTCCAGCTGTCTGATAGGTTCAGAATGGTCAGACTGTCGACAAAGATTTTCTTTTGGCGCACAGCAGTGTCAGTTCATTCAGTGGTTGTGAATATCACATTGTTGTTAGATGTGCATATCAGTTCATTAACATTTCTTTGTATTGAACTCAGTGTAAATTATTTGCTATCGTTCAAACTAGATTTAATTTCTAATTGAAGGATTTCATTCGACAAAGTGGAAATATTTACCAAAGTGTAGTATATCTATATTATAAAAAGAAAATCCTAGTTCTCTTGTTAGATGATGCTTTGTTAATTTATAGAATTCACATATATTATTTGATAAAAATTTCCATATATATTATTTAGATAAAATGGGAGATGAAGTATCGACCTAGAACAACACAAAAATACTACAACACATATGAAAAATTGCAGAAAGAAAACAGGATTAAAACAATTTTTTTCCTAAAGTTAGCGATGCAGATAAAACCCAAGAGCAATTTTCTGCTGACTTATGCTCTGCGATGGTAGCTGCAAGTATTTCTTGGAAGAAGCTGGAGAATCCAGAATTCAATTATTTTCTCAACAAATATATCAACATAAAGATACCAGATGAATCAACTTTGAGGAAACACTACTTGCATTCAACCTATTTATCCTTAAGTTTTTACAATATAAGTTTTTCTTTCTGACATTAAAAACATTAACTGAAATGTAATGATTTAAACTATTTACAATAAACATTCTTTTTATTTCATTTAAGACAGCTGAGAAGATCCGAGAAGATATTGGCGAATCATACTTCTGGGTTTCTGTTGATAAAACCACTGACACATGTAAAAAGCAATTTTGGAAATCTTCCTGGTGCAATCACAGCTTTAGAGGTGAGGAATTAGCCTCTTGTGAAAGCCGTGAAGATAATGCGGGGAATAGAAGAAAACCTGAATCAGGCTTCTGGCTCAGTTGGCACAGCCATCGTCGACAAATTTGACAGAGTATTGCAGCGAAACCCTGGGTGGAAAGTGATGGCAAGTATTGCAGACATCTTAGAAGGACAAACTACATCACTCCTAGAAGTCAACTTAGCTCAGCAGAGATAGCTTGTCTGAAGTTTTGCCAGATGACTTCATGTGAAGTCGAGAGAAGTTTCTCACACTCTAAAAACATTTTGTCAGAAAACAGAACAAAATTTACATATGAAAATCTTGAGACGTATTTGTTAATTAACTCTAATAGTAAATAATTTGGGTTTATGGAAAATGTCTGCTGGATTTTAAGAATGAATAATAAAAAGTTTGAGTGTTTTGGTGCTTTTTTTTGCATTACTATGCCTTTTAAATGCCTATTTTTTCTTTTTAGTGCCTATTTACTGCCAATTTTTACTTTATAATGCCTATTTATGTGCCTATTTTTTAAATTTTTTAGTGCCTATAAATGCCCCCTAGTTATCACTGGTGTACAGATCCCCACCTCCAACTCTAACCTCTAGAGGCCACAACAAGCGGGAAAAGGGCGGCCGGAATCCAAATGGAATGTAAACACAATTAAAAGGATAATTTACAAGTCTAACAAAAGTATAGTTATTTATTCAAAATAAGACAACAGTAATACATGGCCTCACAAGGCGATCTGAGTAATGTTAATATACATATAAGGCAGATACTGCGCTTGCGCAGTACATTTGAGGACTTAATCCACAATCTCACTGTATTAGTAGTCCTTGAAGAAGACTACGTTTGGAACGTATAATATAAGAGTTAGATAGTACATTATTTATTTTTATGATTTAGTCTGGAAGAGACTCAAGTGAAATAATTTAAATCGTTAATATAATAATAAAGAGCTTAAAGAGCTCCTCTACTTGGTTAACAAAGCGCATGAACCACCCTTGTAAAGTCAGACTAAACAAACAGATTAAATCATTAAACCTTTGAATCCTTATAATATTAATAAAGAGCTTAAAGGGCATGAAATTTAAAGGAATAAGTCATTTCCATTATTGGAATATCAAAGAACTTAAAGAGCTACTCAATACGGTTAACAAAGCGCATGAATCACCTTGTGAGTTTAGACTAAGCAAACAGATTAAATCATTAATTACACAAAGGTTTAACTCCCCGACATAACCCAAACTTCTGCGGGACTATTACTTTCACTAAATTTGAAGTAATTGAGAAGATTTCAATTTGTTAATATTCATCATTATAATAAAAAACAAAGAATTATAACATTAGAATACTGGTAATTTATCACTAAAAACATCGGTTATTGTTTAAAGTTAAATTATCGATTAACAAAAATAAATAACTTTTAAAATTTCTTCAAATTAAATACGTCAACTAAATTTTACCTTTAGTCAAAACATCAAATTTCAAAGTTTAACAAATATTTTTAACCACAAGTGCAATAAATGTATTATTAAATTAAATATGCCAAACAAAAAACAAAAAAAGACTACCGACTAATAAGTGTTTTTAAACACCTTTGGAAATACTGTCTAGTTTTTTTGCTATTTTTCTTCTAGACCTGTACTTGCACCTATATTACTTGCACCTCTCCCACTTCGTTTGCTCATTAGACACATCAACACTAAGATAGGAATATACTAACATTGCCAATTTATTAACTGTCAAGGCTATATTGGTCACCCTCAAAAATTAAGTGAAAGAATTTGATACATTTTCAGATTTAGAAGACCCAAAGATCAACTTTTAACTACGATGAATTTTTCTTATGCGATTGAATGAAAATGACCGTGCGATCGACTGTATTGTAAAAGTCAATTTTGAACGTGCAGAGGAGATTCACATTAATGGCGTAATCTGTTTAGTAAAATTTCATATTTTGTGTTTAAGGTGGGGATGTTGGGAACTTGAGAAAGACCAGTGTTTTTGTAATTTTAATAGTAACACATTTTTTTGGTCAAAATAAATAATATATGACTTCAGTAGAAACATAAGAGTTTAATTTCCTTCACATGGTGATATCAACAGTTCAAGAATATATGGCAAAAGCACAGTGGAATTTGATGATCAACTTTTTAAGTGAACAAAAAAAAAGGTGTCATTAAATTCAAGGACACCTTTGACAGATATTCAATAACTGGTGAACTCACCATGTGAGGAGAATTAAACTATGTTTCTACTGGAGCAGTATTTTATTTTATTTTGACCAAACAATCTTTTTTCTAATAAAACTGCAAACACTCTTGTCTTTTTCCCAAGTTACATACATCCTCACCCAAAAAGCGGCTCCACACGTCCGTTGTTCGTATACAATTATTCATTACACGCCGTGAATCATGTAGGTGTGGATAACATAATAATCTAATGAGAAAACTTGCAAGTTGTCCTTGATATCATCATTGTTTCTATATTTTCTTCTTTATAAACTCTTTCAATTTGTATATTTTTGTTTTTTAAACACATTTGGAAACATATGATTATTTTATGATGTAGATAGATTTACACTATGCGTAAATTTGTGATTTGTAGGTCGTAATTCGCGATTCACGTTCAATTCCCGAATATTATGAATGCATATATTAGTTTTTTTTCAATGTTCATGATTTATGACTCTTTGTTCGCGTTAATGGTTACTCGAAGAAGAAACCTTATTTTTGTAAAAATCAAAGGTAACGCATCATTCTCAAACCATGTTCGGGAATTACACTATGCGCAGGTTCGCGACTTACTCGCCGAGTGCGCCAAGGTATCGAGAGGTCGAGTGGTTTGTTTGTCAGTTGCGATCATGGAATCCGAGTGGCCGGAGGTACGAGTTCCCGACCTGATTGAACATATCCGGGGTCTTTTCTTGGAACTAAACGAGTTAGTGGGGCTGAGAAAAGAAGGCAAAAATGTTGCTATCAAATGTAAGATCATACTTGAGGAATACTTAGGGCCAGTTTCATTAGTACGCCTCAAGTGCGGCGCTACACTAAATACAAGATGACACCTACCTAAACTCGAATGGAATGGGCCGTTCTCGCATAGGGAACTGGCCAATACACTCTGCTCCACATAAATTATATATGTAGGACTATTAGAAAGTTTACGTAATATGTTTATATTGTTTCTATATAACTATAAAAACAGTCTTGGCTATAAATATACATGCATATATTCGTATATGCTTATAATATATATGTATATACTGTATATGCCTATATATATTATATACAAGTATGTATTTATATGGATACTTAAAAATCCCAACATAGTACGTCAACTTTCTAGTGGGTCCCTCTATAAAAATCACTATTTAACGAGCTTGTCCGGGAGTAGAATCCCAACCTGAAGGTCCAAGAGCACTCACGGACTTGATGAAACAATCAATAGTCACGGGGAGAGGGGGACTCATGTAGAGGGGTCAACATAGGGGAGGGAGGGTGGTAGGGTGGAGGGGTAAACCCGGGGGACCACACCACAGTTTCACAGCCAGTGATGGAGGAACACAACCCTCCCTCCTCCCTTTGCCCTCACGACATCTTTTGATGTTTCCAGTGGGGAGGGAGCCGGCGCAGCTACAGTACAGGGTGTTACAGAACCAATACAAGTACTACAGCAGGCATAGCTACAGTACAGGGGGTTACAGAACTAATACAAGTACTACAGCAGGCATAGCTACAGTACAGGCTGTTACAGAACCAATACAAGTACTACAGCAGGAATAGCTACAGTACAGGGTGTTACAGAACCAATACAAGTACTACAGCAGGAATAGCTACAGTACAGGGTGTTGCAGAACAAATACCAGTACTACAGCAGGCATAGCTACAGTACAGGCTGTTACAGAACAAATACAAGTACTACAGCAGGCGTAGGTACAGTACAGGGTGTTACAGAACCAATACAAGTACTACAGCAGGAATAGCTACAGTACAGGGTGTTACAGAACAAATACAAGTACTACAGCAGGCGTAGGTACAGTACAAGGTGTTAAAGAACAAATACAAGTACTACAGCAGGAGCAGCTACAGTACAGGGTGTTAAAGAACAAATACAAGTACTACAGCAGGCGCAGCTACAGTACAGGGTGTTACAGAACAAATAGAAGTACTACAGCAGGCGTAGGTACAGTACAGGGTGTTAAAGAACAAATACAAGTACTACAGCAGGCGCAGCTACAGTACAGGGTGTTACAGAACAAATACAAGTACTACAGCAGGCATAGCTACAGTACAGGCATAGCTACAGTACAGGCTGTTACAGAACAAATACAAGTACTATAGCAGGCATAGGTACAGTACAAGCTGCTACAGAACAAATACAAGTACTACAGCAGGCATAGCTACAGTACAGGATGTTACAGAACAAATACAAGTACTACAGCAGGCATAGCTACAGTACAAGCTGCTACAGAACAAATACAAGTACTACAGCAGGCAT
>CABFOV010011696.1:0-13055 GCA_902141375.1 Timema poppense | reverse complement strand
AGGAGAGAGTATAAGAAAACCTCAGGGAAAAATGACTCGTGGGAAACCACCCCCAAAGAAACAGGCCGAGACTTGAACCTTGACCGCACCTAAAATTGAAACCCAATCTATTGCGAGCCTGGCGCTTCATACCACGTAATTAACGGCGTGGATATAAAGGAAGTTGTTTGGTTTGAATTGCGATTGGATCAGAGTTTCCTATAGGTGTGATCCCAGGCACTAACAGCCCTTAGCTTGTGTCCGGGAGCATAACTAAACGGCAATAGGCTATACCAGTAAGCAGCTAGGTTCTTTACGCGCCTCTCCTACATTATTTCACGTAAACACAGCACCAAACTGTCCAACACCTTAGTTCAGTAGGTAGCGCCCTTGCCGGCTGTGTTAGAGGTCTTTGATTTGATTCCCGGAATGCCTGAAAATGTGTCTTGAACGAATTGTCTTTTAAAAGATAAGGCTTTGTGGTTTCAGTTTTACATCATGTTGGTGGTATAATTTAATGCGAGAGTGACGCCTTATACCATGTGGATACCAGAACGGGTCGTTGCTGAGACCGATGGTAAGGTCTAGTACAAATACTGATACAAACTATCAGTCAGACTGGTCGTGTAGGAAGGGTCCTCAGAGGTTGCCCGAGGTTAATTTGGCACCCGGGTGGGTTTGCTTTTTGGCGCCTCCCTATATACCCGCTGTATAGTTGTAAAATATTAATATAATCCCTAAACCTAACGTAGCCTGGGCATGATAGGGAAATAATTTGAAGGGTAACTTCAAAAATGGTGATCATACCCCAAACGTTTCACTGCGAGATTGTACGAGAACTGTTGGTATTACAAAGAAAACTAGAAGAACGTGTTTTGTAGACAATTTTCTCATATTTATATTTTGTCAAAAACAAACACTTTGATATGATAAACGGCTTACGAGATAATTGAAAAAAACTGTTTTAAGTCGCATTTTTTTTAAGATAGCGTATGTAAAATAACTTGTTTTAATAGTGTCACAATATCCTATATTATGCACCATAAAAACTATATCAATATGCCAAGTTTAATTTTAGTATCAAAAAGTGAAAGATTGTTATGCTTAACAACTCCACTATAACACCCAGGTTACTTTAGGTTTGGCTTAGATCAGGTTAGTTATCTATTTGGTGCCCCTCTAGAGCATGTACACCGGGCAGCCGCCCCTGAGGGTACTTATAACGCCTCTAACCGCCCGCCGCGGCTACTATTGAACTATCTAGAGGTAGCTATCTTACGAGATAATTGACAAAAACTGATTTAAGTCGCTTTTTTTTAAGATGGCGTATGTAAAAGAACTTTTTTAATAGTGGCACAATATCCTATATTATTCACCATAAAAACTATATCAATATGCCAAGTTTCATTTTAGTATCAAAAAGTGAACGATTGTTATGCTTATGGTTATCAACTCCACTATAGCACCCAGGTTACTGTAGGTTTGGCTTGGATCAGGTTTGGCTTAGATCAGGTTAGTTATCTACTTGGTGCCCCTCTAGAGCATGTGCACCGGGCAGCCGCCCCTGAGGGTACTTATAACGCCTTCTAACCGCCCGCCGCGGCTACTATTGAACTATCTAGAGGTAGCTAAGTGCTATGAGAATGTTTATTGGCTTTGGACAAGGCGCAAGTTGTTAGCAAAATGTTGAGTAACTATTTATTTAAAACTAGTTGTTTTTTCTCTCTTCTATTACTTCATCTTTCCGTCTCGTGTAGAGTCGTTTGACACTAATGAGGCATTGCATGCACAAAATTACAAGAAGACCTCACCTGACTCAACCAGTAGATGTACAGGTTGTTTTTATCTTTTAGTTTTCCAATTCGTTTGCTCATATGAATGTTCGCCATTTTGACAACCGACGGGTGTCATCATTATAGGTCTGCTGGCCAAATTGCACGGCATATCTTTGTGGACATGTTAAGGTGGGGCTAGAGGAGAACGCGAGTTAAGGTGGGGCTGTAGGGAACGTGAGAATAGGTCAGTGTGTTTGCAGTGTTTATATAAAATATTTTATTTGGTTAAAATAAATCTGATATTAATTCAGTACAAACATAGAGTTTAATTTTCTTCACATGATGACCTCAACAGTTGTTGAATATCTTTCAAGAGTGTACTGGAATTTAATGACCATTTTTTCTCTTCATTTAAAAAGTTTGTCATTTGATGCCACTATGCTCTTGACAAATATTCAGCAACTGTTGAGGTCACCATTTGAAGAAAATAAAGCTTTATGTTTCTACTGGAGCAATATTTTATTAATTTCGGCTAAAACATGTTTTTCTATCAAATTCACAGTTCCATACAAAGATTTTTGTATATTTTTCATAAACTGGGAGATGATTACTGAAGTACTTACATTAAGTTTAAGGAATATGTATTGTAATACAAAAATAAAGAAAGAATTAAAGAAAAAACGACTCACTATATTAAATGTTATCGATAATATCGAGTAGAAATAGGGGGTGCTGCAGGTCTGCAGTGCCTATACACGAGCCGCCACTGGTGGGAAGTTTTGATTGTATCATGAACGTAAGGTTAATTAATATATAGAGCTGTAAGAGTAGGAATTTTACACTTCGAGTCGGGTTTGAACGAAAATGAGGTGGTTATCTTTTAGAATTAGAGTAGTATAGAGCATATTTGTACAACAAATACCGGTATCTAAAGTTGATTATCTTTAAGATATCTATGCTTAAAGCATGAATAAGTACAAATATCCTTTTTTATAACTTCAATTTTTGTGGAAAAAAAATGTATAATCACACAAATTCGAGTTTTAAAATAAATTTAATTTAAGAGAGCTTTTCTTACAAAAAAAATCACACCAAAGTAAATATTGAGGGATTCTTATTTGCTATGAAATTATATCTTAAAATTGAATCAAATTAATTAAACTAGGAATTTTCTAGAAAAAGATCGAAAATGGTGATCTTCGTAGACTCGATCTATTTTTTGGTATAAGGCCTTGTTTCTAAAAGAATCTCGATCACATTTTGAGTGGCTTTTATTATTTTGCAAGAACCGGGACGAGATTAACTTGGTAATTAAAAACTAACTTAAAGAAATAAATATTGCATGTGAATATCGATAAATTCGACACAAATGTGGGAATAATTANAACTTAAAGAAATAAATATTGCATGTGAATATCGATAAATTCGACACAAATGTGGGAATAATTAAAATAATTATTGTTATAAAAACTTTTAATGTAAAGTTAAAAAAAAAACTTTCAATATTATTTTATTTTGGGCTCTGCCCATACATAGTTTAAAAAATTTCAAATAATTTATTACTTATTCTTTCTATAAAAGGGCATACGTAATCAAATCAACTTCTTTAATTTAAAAAGATAAGACATTTTATTTCGATCATTCAAAAAGAATAAAATAGGTCATGAGTTATCATTCAGATCGTATTCACTTTCATTTGACAAAATCTGATCGTTTTACGTCTCTAGATGGCCTAGGGATTATATTTTCTATATAAAAGTTTTGAAAGGATCTCCACACTTTTTATGTTTGGTAATAATGTTGTTTGTTTTGGTTAATTTGTGAAAGTTATTTAATGTACTCAAACTATGTTAATTCTTGGTCTAATGTTTATATTATCTGAGGTAATTAACGTTCACTCTCAGCACAGGCTAATTGATTATATCAGCATATTTTAAGCTAACTTAAATCTAGAACAGACACAGCATTCAACCCCGGTTTGTTAATGTATTACTGTGAAAGGGCGAAACCCATATTTAACTAATGATAGATTTTAGTAATGGCGGGAATCGAACACGTAATCCAAAGCTCGGTAAGCATACACGCTGCCGACTGATCTAAGGTATCGGGCTAGTTTTTAAACATAATTTTACTGAGTTAAAATGCGCTTACAAATTATATAGCCTACCATAAGTATATAAATATGAAATATCAACTGAAAAATAATTTGTAAATGAAATCGGGGAAACACGGACTAAGGTGTCAGTCTCGTATAGTATATTTTGTCAGTGATGGAAAGGTAAAGGTTCAAGTCCTGTACTGAGAAGTTTTCTCTAAATTGTCTTCCCCTCTCAATTCATGCAAATACTGATACTTTCCTTCTAAATTTTACCTTCCTCATGTTTATACAACTATAGTAATTATATGGGCATCCCGGATGGGATAACGACTCGGTGTAAATAATAAACCTGTAAACCAAATAATATTAGTATAAATTCAACATTTTGCCTCGTAAAACTCGAGCTATCAAATTGTGTATATTATTATCCAAACAGCCTTAAGAATATTCCAGATAATTTTGAACTGTTTTTTACATTTGGATTGTGTTGGAAAACCATTCTTTACTAGCTTGACCACTAAACTTTTGTTCCAAAATAAACGTTGATGCTCACTTTTTTTTAACATCTCCACTGTTATAAAAACACTATTATGGATTTATTGAAATGAATTGACGTTGTTTTACTTCAAACCTTCACTAAACATTATAGTATGGTTCATTTAACAATGAAAACATAAGAGAAAATCCTTGATTTGTTAAGAAAAAGCGTTGTTTAATCCAGAAAGCACAACCCAACAAAAATATTGTAAAACGACAATTACATACGAGAATATAGCCCGGTACTTTTGGTTTAGAACGTCAATGCTCTAATCAGTTATCCAGGAGTCGTTCCGTTATAAAAGTCATTCCTCACTCATATTTTAAGGCAGAGTCTTTGATGACCGTTATCTGATAGCTCGTGATCTTAATTTATCACATATATGTAGCTGACGATTTGCGAATGTTCATCAAAGAGACTGCATTAAAATATTAGTAAAGAATGACCTTGGCACAGCAACATTCCTAGATAGCTCAGTGGTAAGAGCATTGGCATACTAAGACAGAGGTCAGGGGTTTGATTCCTGTGTATAGATGCTATTTTTCAATTTAAAGAAAATTATTTTATGGCTATAACAGTATCTAAATAACAACTATAATATATTGGCTATTTAATTCATCTTAAAAAAAATAAAATGCAAAAAAAAAAATATTCAAATTTCCGTTGGAAACTATTAACCAAGATATCATAGACAAAATTTCGCTTTAATCATATAATTTATTAAAGCATGTAATCTGAATTATTTAATTAACAAAAGCAAGATTGTTATTAGTGAAATAGTTTTTTCACTATAAAAACATTATTTTTAAAGTTTGATGGATTTTTCCTAGAACTATGGTAGGTTCACTGTTTTCCATTGAAAACTCCAGACCACCAGACTACGTTGTAATGTCTGATTCGAGCAGTGTTGTCTACAAGTTTCACGTTAACCATGGCGTAAGAAGAACCCTTGATTAGAGCGTAGGTTAAGATAAAATAAATGTTTCTCTTGGTTTAAAAAATATCTATTCAAATGCTACTATGCTAATATACGATATTCAAGAACTGTTTAACTTAATATAAAAAGAAGATTTGATTAAGCGTATTAACTAAAGCAATACAGTATTTTATTTATTTTAGTAAAAAAAAAGTTTGTGAACTTAACTCTCGATCCTCGCCTTAAGGTGGGATGGAAGGGGACGTGAGAAAATACCAGGGTTTTTGCAGTTTTTATGGCAACACTTTTTTGGTTTTGCCAAAATAAAAAATATTGTTCCAGTACAAATATAAAGTTTAACTTTCTTCACGTGTTGGTATCAACAGTTCCTGAATATCTGCCATGAGTCTACCGGCATTATCTAACAAACTTTTTAAATTAAGAGAAAAAGTTGTCATTAGATTCCAGCACATCCTTTATAGATATTCAAGAAATTTTGAGGTCACCGTGTGAAGAAAATGAAATACTTTGTTTGTAATTGAGCAATATTTTATTTATTTTGGCTAAATAAATGTTTTGCCATAAAAAAAACTGGCTTTTTCTCGCGTCCCTTTCCAACCCACCTTAAAATCCCTATTAGATTACAGTGTAACCAGTATTTCAGCCTGTCAAGGTAGACAGACAGACACCCTATCACTCCTCCTGCAACATATAACAAGGGGTTTTCGCGCATTCAAGGGAACCTTCAACCGCCATAAACATTTACACAGGCCTGTAAAACTGAATCAAGATAAGTTTGGAATGTAATTATCCTTAACAGCGTGATACTGGCAGATTCAGCTCAGCGACAACATGCTTGGTTCTTGTAACGACGTTGCTGATTCTATTAACAATCTAATTAATATATTCAGCTTAGGAATGCACAATCCTCACACATAATTTGTTTACACATATAATATAACCATTATATTTGTTTTCCAGACCTGAAATGAAGCTTCAAAGATTTATTGTTTATGTAAAAGTCATTATATAAAAGTCTTGTTTTGAGCTCAGTAAATAAATAATTGCCCTCTTGGAGGGGTAAATAATACCTTGGTGACGGTTACAAAATATGTATTGCTAGCTGATTATAGAGAATGCTGTACCCTTTGGTTTGTGTGTTTTATATAGGCCTATACATGTACAGTACACACACACACACATACTTGTTGATCTCCGTTAAGTCATGAAATACTGCCTGCCATATTTATAAAATACAAGTTTTTTGTTACATCCCATGACCGTATTCGATAGTGTTTGGCTATCGATTGACGTGTTATTGTAGCATTTGTTAAACTGTTTGGTTAAAGTTGGTTAGTATTATCGCCACTGGCATCACGTGAAAGTTATACCCTCAAGTGGGTCAAATTATGTCTTACAAAAGTTTAAGATGAAAAGGATATTATTTTATAGGCTATGTGGTTTGGCGTTTTAATAAATAAACCTTTAAGGACCTCTTATAGGGGCCTAATATGAAAATGTGAGGAATCACATGAGAAAATGTATTTGTTAAGAATACCCTGTGATGAATGTACACACATGCCCCCATATCATTTGACTGAAAGTGTTTTAATACATTTCCTTTAAAAAATAAGTTTTTAACTTGGAGTTGAATCTTTGTTTTACTTTCTCGGGTTCCCTAAGTCCCCTGTGAGTGGTGCTCAAGAGCATTAATGAGCAATTAAGAACGTCAGATCGTTTATTTACCAATATGTCTAGTTGTTTTAATGGAATCACTCACATGTGTAGATCATGTTGCTTGACATTTTACTGGAATAAATACATTTTTATGTTAGTGAAATCTCATTTGAGGACTAACACCCTAAAATATTGAACCGTATCTATCTTGTGCACATGACTGGCTGACGGCGCATTCTGGGTCGAGGTTTGGGACTTAGAGACGTGAGACCAGAATACGAATGGTTAGAACAGGAGTTCCCTAACCTTTTAGACAGAGGTAGCCCTTTCACTAGAAAAAATACATCCTGGAGCACTCATACAAATTTTTACACTAATAAAATTATGAACATTCAATAATGACAGTTAAATTTCACACGTATTTCTACAAATTTAAAACAAATTGTCGGTTTGTTTGTATGTTGCAATAAGGATTTTTCATATCACGTAGATTTTTATCAGGAAGGTTTTAGGCTATTTATCAAACTAATTAAATCAAATAAACTGATGTTTTTTTTTAAAAAATTGTCTTAAAATTAGTGATCATTGATGAATTATTTTTTTACTGTAGAATTCACTGTTTTTCTGTATAGCTCGACAGCCAAATCCAAAACGTGACAATTATTATCTAGACCATGAGAGATATTAAAAGTTATAAGAATAAGATAGTCTGTATGACTCGGTGTATGGATGTTGTTGAAGAGAAGGGAGTATGCAAGGATTGGGACGTGTGGAGAAAGCTAGTGAGGAAGAATTAAGTTCGGAGTTGTTTTATGAGCTATTTACACATTTTCTTGCCTACCCCGTAAGTTAACGGTGTGATTATGTATGTATGTATATAGGTATGTATTTATGGATATATATAGGTATGTATATATGTGTATATATAGGTATGTATATATGTGTATATATAGGTATGTATATATGTGTATATAAAGGTATGTATGTGTATATATGTATATAGATATGTATATATGTATGTATGTATGGATGTATGTAGGGTATATATATATATATATATATATATATGTATATATATGTTCTTGTGCTAAAACCGATGTTTATATATATATATATATATATGTATATAGATATGTATATATGTATGTATGGATGTATGTAGGGTATATATATATATACATATATATATGTATATATATGTTCTTGTGCTAAAACCGATGTTGTCTGCCGTCCATCCAGCATCAACTGAGATGTGTGGATGCGTGGCGGACTAAATGTTCTGTGACAATGTATTATTCAGTGGTGGTTTGGTGGGTCAAGATACAGATGACGAATGAAGTGATAGAATTTTTAGATATTAAGTATAACTCTTTTAGTTAGTTATTTAATGAAATATAGTGTATTTATGCAATAATTTTCATATTCTTATAGAGTAATATCATACTTTTTTATGCTAAGCACTAAGCATTTATATCTTCTATAGCGATTGATACACATTCTATTTTCTCATTATTTCACACAAAACTCATTATCTACGAAAGGATTTGCCCAATTAATATGCGTAATAACTCTTTGGAGAGGCAATAAATCAATATAAAACAAATGTAGATAAGTCTCTCGCCTATTTGGCGCATTTGTTTAGCCATTCTTAGAAAAAAACAAAAATATTGCTTTTACCAAATATACTTATTATTATTTTGAATATAGAACAGAAACTATGGAATAAACGTTAAAATACTTCATGGAATATTTCATATATTATTTTAATATCTTTTTAATGAAACCCTGAACAATAAAATCGGTCAAAAAGTTACCGTGATAATCTAGTTTATTAAATATTCAATGGCTGCCATCTTGACGACATTATCATGGGTATGTGCCCCACCAACAAGTGCGACACAAAGATTATTCTTAAACTAGAGTGACTTATTAATTGAATTAAACCACCGATATATACTTTTCACTAAATCTGCCCCGACGTAAGGTTTTTTGACACTATGCTCCCATGCTGTGAAAATGTTCACCTCTACACAGAGACCTATTGGTTGGGTGGAGGGTGGGGTGCCCCTCCTTCACCACCATACTCTCCTTTCCGGTTAGATATATTATAGGTGTAAATTAATACATCCTGATTCACAAGATCAAACTCATGGATGAATGGTTAGCGAGGTTAATCATACTATGGTCGTTCTACTCCCAGATATATCCCACATTTGTGACTAAAGTGTGGCATTTCTGAAGACTGTGGAGATTGGTTCTACTAAAGTCCAATTTCTATAGGAAGGGTCTTATCTGACAGCAAGAAAATCTACTAGATCTACTTTCACGTATTCATACGTCAAGTCATGTGATATGCAGTTGTTACTTTTGAAATATATTATCAATATATCTATAAAGCAACACTAATAATTTTACTACTTATGATGTTATCAATTTTAGCCGTAAAAATAAGTATATTTGTATTTTCTGAAAGGCCCTTCTTATGAAAAATGGACTGTGCCACTTATAGTAGGTTTACATTCACGGCAAATTTTGTTTTTCTGGTAGTTGAAAATATATGTATTTTTAAATAATTTTCACATTCATACACTTAGTGGTGTTTTGTCGCTTTAAAAAGTAAGTCGACTTCCCTTGTAAAAATTACAAAATATATTGTTGGAGTGGAAGAGCGATTTCTAGTAGCTTTTCAACTGTTATAAAACGCCAAAATTACCTTGAATTAAGTCCACTCGTTTATTAACATTGTTATCTCTTTATCTCTAGTTGTTTGTTTAGTGTGTATAGTGTTAAATGTTGCAGCTTTGGTTAATTTGTCATTCTCGTATGCTGTGCTAAGAAAACTCACCTTAAATACATTAATAAAAACATCTTTTTTTGTATGTTTTAACGAGTATTACCGTTGAAACTTTGTTAAATTTATATGCTCATTATTTTTAATGACGTGCTTTTATACGACTATAGCCAGGAGCAACCGTGAATAAACTACATAGGATTTTTACTGTTTATATAGTCATTAAAATTATTTGGATAGTTGGAGACAACTACTAATGCAATTGTAAATTCTAGTGCAAGTAAAATATTCACGCTTTCTTAAGTGTTAGAATCACATTGCACTTGGTCACCGTCACGGGAAGACTGTTTTTTTTTTTTAATATTGGGCTTCGAATCTCCACCAGGTCTACCAGAGCGGATTTTTCTATGGGTTGTATCCTTGTAGTTTACTCATATACTATCCCATTTAATTCAAGTGAAACATAACATATTTAGGATCCAAACCCCGGACATCCGCCAATAATACGCCACGTGCGGGAAGAAGGTGTGCTTCCTGTAAAATTACCCATCTCACACCTAGCCCGTAAATGAAGATTGACAAGCTGTTAGATAATACATTTGACTTATAACCTAAAAAAACATAGCTTATCCCCTGGTACCCTCCGTCGCAAAAATCTATTCTAAATTTTGCTACAAAACACGTGGTTAGCACCTCGAGGTTCATCCCCAAGCGACTGAACTGCTGATTTCAAATCTACCGGGGATTCTACACATTTGCCGAAAAAACAATAGAAGAGCGCAAACATAATCATGTGACGAGCTTCAAGTCAATCACAAGGTGTCAGTTTCATCGGCGTTATCAGTTCGGCAGGACTTGAAAGAACTACAGCGTGACCTGGTGGTCTAGGGGTAAGGTGTCGAACTTCTGTGCTGGCAGCCGGGGTTCAATCCTCGGTCCAGGAACAGATTTATCTGATTACCAAACCCTTCCTTCCCCTCTGACAAGACATCTTGTGAATGTGGGGAATGCCAGTCCTCCAACGTGGTTCGGATTCACCGTTAAACTGTAGCTCCTCCATTTCATCTCACAATCACCCTACCATTACACATTAGCGTAAGTGCGTATAACCCGAACGGGTAGTAAGACGCGGTGCTAATAATAATAAAAACAAACTACAGCTTTTCTTTTTCTTCGTGAAAAACACCGGCTTGGGAGATTTAGTCAAATATCAAAACCGACCGAATTAATCAGTGCACATAAAGTGAGATACTAGCAGACATCTGGATGCTTTCTGTTGTGAGTTGATTTGAAATAACTCTTTAAAAAGAAAGCGCGTGTGTTATTTCTTTGATGACACAATACTACAGATTGAAAACATCAATTTTGATAATAATCTTAAATCTGTTTATCCTATAAAATAAAATATGTCTGAAATAATCTGTTTCTAGTTTGTGATCATGGGTCAACACACGTTCCTGCCAGCTTGTGAATTGCTTTCGGCGAGCGTGTGAATAAAGGTTTATCTCGGGTGAACTCCGCTGCGATCATCCTAAAAGTGTCTCGAGCCGACAACGTGTGTTCACCCGGACGAACCGCCCGCGGGATCTGTTCAAAGCTCTCACGCAAGTCCAACAAACGAGGGCGTGAGCCCTGGAGGACCACCCAAATGAAGACGATAGTAAAAGAGATCCGACGCGCTCAAAGTCGCCGCTAGCTCACTGAATCGACACGGCGTAAATGAATAACTAGATGGTATGTCATGCTTCGGTGGTCTTCCTACTCCAACTTAAGGTTGTCCAAGAAAGTTCTTTTTTTTTAAACTTTGTTATTGTTGGGGGAAAAATGTGCTCTTAAGATTAACAAACAAATGTTATAAAATACAAATTTTCGGAAACCTTCCTTATTAGTTTAATTCCTACTTAAACAACATTAATGCTTTGTTTAATGTTTTAATATTATTACAATGGAAATATTAGAGAAATTTCCCAGTATGTATTATAGAATAAAATTGTTAGTAATCCTAAAATTACTTTTTTTAGTAGTCAAATATTAAAATAATGCTTAACTAACTTAACAATTTTAAATTACTACCCCGAGAATGTTAAAAATGCCTTAAAATCAGGAAACTCTATCAGCAATATTAAAAAATTTAAAAGTGTATCAAACTCTAAAAACCATTCTGTATTGGTCCCTTATATATATAAGGGACCAATACAGAATGGTATATATACAAACAGGGGAATCATTTTAGTGTTACTATTAAACTTGGGGACAATTAACACAATTAACTAATTTTTATTATTACCGGACTATCATAACAAGTACAATACCGGTAATAATAAAAATTAGTTAATTGTGTTATATATATATATATATAACTATCATAACAAGTACAATACCGGTAATAATAAAAATTAGTTAATTGTGTTAATTGTCCCCAAGTTAAATAGTATAACTATCATAACAAGTACAATACCGGTAATAATAAAAATTAGTTAATTGTGTTAATTGTTCCCAAGTTAAATAGTAACACTAAAATGATTCCCCTGTAACCATATTTGTTGTGATAAAAACTATTTATAAATGTAATTCTCATATTTTAAATATTAGTATGTTACTTTCATTTCATTTTGGGGCCAGAAAGTTGTCTCCTTAAGAGGTGGACACTCTTATCAAGGGTTGTTATTGTAACTATAAAGCTTTGGCTATGTCTTGTACACTCCATCTACCCTGAAAGGTAGTAGCTGTCTTACCTTGACGGATTACACTATAGCCCTATCTTTTAAGCTACTAGATGAATTACCCGAAATTTCCCGGGAGTTTATTTTTAACTAAAATATGCCAATCAAAATTTTAAAAATCTGGCTTCGAGGTGCACACTTTCGTTAACAAGAAATAATATTTTATTTTTAATTTCAGAGCTCTGCGTGCGGTAGATATCGCGCAAGGCTCATGACAGACAAACCAACTCTTCATTTTATTATAAGCTATACCATAGTGGAATGATGCAAGGTAAGCTTGCTACCTTACAGGGTAGTCGAAGGGCAAAACTAACCCAATTTACTAAACAATCGTGTATCCTGGAAGAGTATTGCCTTTCAGGTCCTGCTTATAAGCCTCCTTTACTCTCGATATGAAACTTTACCATGCCTTTTATTGCTTTTTTTCTCTCCGGAAAGCAAATAATGAAAGGAACGACTGACTAAATCAAGTCAGCCTCTTAGGGCCAGTTTCATAGTCAAATTTAGTACGCCTCAAGTGCGGCGCTACACTAAATACAAGACGACACCTACCTAAAC
>CABFOV010011695.1:0-13056 GCA_902141375.1 Timema poppense | reverse complement strand
CATCCCAGCAGCTGTTCCTGTACTTCCTCTTCCCCCCATTCCATCCCAGCAGCCGTTCCTGTACTTCCTCTTCCCCCATTCCATCAATTATGTATTTAAAAATAATACAAAATGTGGGGGGTTTTCTATTTACTAACTACGATAATGGGCTAGGTATGAAGAAGATTGAATTTAGAATAAATTTACCCACATTTGCGTGGATAGAAATATCGGGAAAACGTCTAAGAAAAAGCACCCTGAGTACACCCTACTGGTATCTGAACCCCTTATCAGTCGCCCATCATCGGCAGTCAATGGCAAGATTAACCCCTTGGATCGAATTAAAGTTGGGGGTAACCCCGACGGGTAGTAGGACGTGGTGGTAAGAAATAGAGTGCTCTTTGAAATATCTCTTTCGATCGGACTGTACTTGTTTTTATCAACAAATGAAAGTTTCCCGGCAGGTAATATTTTCGCAAAGCGTGGTTATGTCTCCTCTCTCCCCCCCTCTTCATCACGTCCCACAAACACTGAAGTTTATTTTTCTGCTCTACTTATTATTCGACAAAACTTTGGAACACATTTTATTTTTGCGTTTGAAAATCAGCGTTCTGCTTCGGTGGCCGCATGGTCTAAGGCGTCACTCTTGCAAGAGATTGGCCTGTGCCGATGACGGGCAGATCGGGGGTTCGAAGATCGGTCAGGTGTCCTGAGGGTGGTTTTTGCTCAATCGCTTTAAATTTTTCTTTCACGTGAATGCTGGTACACTTTCTATAAATTCAAGCTTCCTCATCCCTTACACAGTAATGTAATTAGTACAAAGGCGTACAAACCGAACGAATGGTAAGACTATCTGCGAAAAAGAAAAGAAAAAAAGTCAGCCCCGGTGGTGTAGTGGTACAAATTGCACATAGGACGCTCAATATCTGCAGACGGACGACACTGTGGTGCCACAAGTGACTTTGGCGTTTAAAGGCAAATCTCCCATCCGGCAGAAACCTGCGCCAGGTCTAACACATCCTCGGCGTGGCCGGCTACACCCAATATCATTGCTGAGGAAATGGCTGGTCTTATGACGTCATCTATCTCCGTAAGCTGTTGCCAAATCTCCTCGCTCTCAGTTATCTCTGAAGGTTGTGTGCTGGGGTAAGAAGGAGCTACTGGCAACCTCGACTAAACAGCGTTGTGAAACTTGTCCTATATTTGTGGGAAATTGACCGCACGAAAATGAGAGAATGACAACGCTGTTTTCCCAAGAGTATTATTATCTAGCATCGCGTCTTACTACACGCTCAGGTTATACGCTCACGTACTAATTACACTAATGGATTAGGACTTGGGAAGGTTGAATTTAGAGGAAGTGAACCCGCATTTGAGTGGAGGGCGAGTGGAAAACCCACCCCAATTCACCCGACTGGGATTCGAAACTCGATCTCCCCTTCCTCGGCAATCAAGCTCAACATTCCCGATATTAGTCATGCAGTTCCCTCAGAGATGATAATTAGTGTGCTACCCAGAACCGCCAGAAGAACAATTGAACCTCCACAGGCTTAAACTAATCGCCCTCACGTCTGGATGTCAGACAACCCTCGAAGCATCGAGGAACTCACCAGTGAAACCTTCCCACTGGGGTGCCAACCCCCCTACCAGACCGTAAGTCCTGTCTCGAGACCAGCCGGTATACAACCGGGAACCAGCGAACCCCAACTGGAGTTGGTTCGTCCAGACGTGCAGTCCAATATATATGTACAGTGGCGCCATGGCTTCTTTGGTGCTGACTGACAGCTCACAGCTGACTTCAGACAGTCAACATCTAGGTATATACAGTAGCTTCATGGCTTCTTTGGTGCTGACTGACAGCTCACAGCTGACTTCTGACAGTCAACATTTAGGTATNGCTTCATGGCTTCTTTGGTGCTGACTGACAGCTCACAGCTGACTTCTGACAGTCAACATTTAGGTATATACCTACATTTTTACTGTCAGAAGTGACAGCTGCTAAACATATGTTTTTGCAGATCATATGGTTCGGCGTAGGGATACATAATTTGGTCTGGTAACTTTTCAAAGCTGTCAGTCAGCACCAAACAAGCCATGGGGCTACTGTATGTAACCCTGGTCACAGACAAGATACACACCAGACAGTCTAGCACACAGACAATCTAGCACACAGACAATCTAGCACACATACAAGGCTTCCTACCGAAATTGTGGTCTACTTCAAGAAATCTTTTAAACAGCCGAGAGTCCAATTCTGGTGAACAAATCTTCTGTATTCCAGTTGTGTGTGTGTGTGTGTGTTATGTTTGACGCCGCTATGTCCCGGCAGGAGGTCCCTAGTGTTGAAACCCACCTGCCATGATGTTTACTCACCACCTGCTGTCAGTCTCACAAATCACCACAAAAGTGTGGAAACACTGGATGTTCTTCCATCCACCAAACGCCACACCACCCACCACACCTTGTTACTTTTATTTCTTTTTTGTCGGCATCTGCTCGCTCAAAGCACACCTATGACTCTCATCACCACACATGTTTGAAACTTTAAATCAGCGTAGTTTGCCGCAATAGCGCTGTGATCGCTGCATATTGTTGTTATGAACATGTGAACAGCTGTTTATGATTGTTTTAGACAAACACTATTAGAAATCCTTTATGTAGTTGAGATAAATAAATATTATTATTTTAATTTAAAAATCTAGTGATGAATCATTGAAATAAACAAATTATATAGGTAATATAAGTGTGAGTTTGACATTAAAAAAAAAAATAGTGTTTGAATTGAGCGTTGTTTTTTCTTGGATTATATAGGCCTGATTGAGTTTTAAGACTTTACTCAATCTTTTAAATGCTCTACAATAGTGCTAATTTTATGTTATGTTGGTTTTCAGGTTTAGATATTGTTAAAAATACCTTCTCTTCTTCACTTTTAAATTCAATCATATCTTTGAATGATCTTAATATGCAGACAAATCATTCAAAATAACACCCAATAGGATTAAAACAAGAATTCTCTCCCTCATATGTCGTAATCTGGCTGGTAAGAGGGTTTCCCTAATGAGGCCTTAAGCCTTTAATATATTTTATTTATAATAATAGTTTAACAATTTTTTGATAAAATTAATATATTTATTTCATAGACACCCGCCTCCGTGGCGTAGTTGGCTAACGCGCTTGTCGTGTTGAAGCTCGACTGCTGAGGACGGGGAGATCGAGGTTCGAATCTCGGTCGGGTGAACTGGGGGTGGTTTTTCCTAAATGGTTTTCCACTATCCCTACACGCAAATGCGGGTTCACTTCCTCTATTTCAACCTTCCAAATTCCTAATCCATTAGCGTAATTAGTACTTAAAGCGTATAACCCGAACGGGTAGTAAGACGCGGTGCTAAATAATAATAATAATAATAATAATATTGCATAGACAAGCAAATTTAAATGCCCAAAAAATTCAATAGTTGATGTGTATTTTAGGAGTAAGCTCCTTTTTTGGTCATATTAATTTTTTTCTCTACTCGCCATATTACTTTAAACCATAAAATGAGACGTAGCTGTCGGAACTGTACGATATTCGAATCACGTTCATGCTAATGCGCAGAGATACTAGCGCTATTTTTTTCCAATGTGTGATCGCTGGAACTAAAAGACTTGCCAGACCCAAGTATCTTAGACCCTGTCCCGTCACGGCTACCGCCCTTCATTAGCTAAGTGGTCAAGGAGTATAGCACTAAGAAAAGGGGACATCTGTTCCGCCCAATGGCGGAGTCGTAGTAAACATAATTAGTGCTCTCTAATTATCGGTGAACCGCAAAGGTTTGGGTTCGAATTCCGGCCAGGTATTTTTTTTACTACATTGTTTCAATCTCTCCCTCCACGCAAATGTGGTTACATTTACTTTAAACTATCTTCCTCATCTCTACTCAATTAGTATAATCAAGGACGTTGCCTATATGTGACGTCACAGCGAGTCAAGATAAGATTTCACATTTTAATGCATTTACGTTTTATTCGACGAGTTTTAAAGATATAATATTGAAACAAAAAAAAAGTTCTTAAATCATTCTAAACATAGCTTCAGCTATTTGATTCATTAATTTAAGACTATCATTTATGCATTTTAGTGAGGATTAACACCATTTAGATATCATATTCTGAAAATTGAAAAATGACACCTGGACACGGGAATCGAACCCGGGACTTTCGGCTTAGTACTCCATTGCTTTAACCACTGAGCTATCCAGGATTCGTCCCGTGCTCAGGGTCGTTCTTCACTCTTGACTCACTGATGACTTCTGCACGTCCATAACAGACTCTGCCTTAAAATATGAGTGAAGAACGACCCTGGGCACGGGACGAATCCTGGATAGCTCAGTGGTTAAAGCATTGGAGTACTAAGCCGAAGGTCCCGGGTTCGATTCCCGTGTCCAGGTGTCATTTTTCAATTTTCATAATATGATATATAGTCTTAAATTGTCATTTTTTTTAAAAAAAATCTTGAAATTGTATTTCTATAAACATTTTCTCTTTTAAAAATCGTTTAAAAAACTGACTATTTTGTTTTATTAAAGGAGATGTCCACTACGAATCTTCCTTACAGAATGTAGATTATAAAAGTACGTGGAAACAAATGTCTATATAGAATAGAAAACAAGAAAAATATTACTTGGAAATGCAAGTGGGTGTTTATACTCACTATCGGAAGAGGGTAATTTCTTTTAGCACCGCGTCATACTATCCCTTCTAGTTATAGGCTTATGTACTAATTACTCTGATGGTTTTAGGGATTAAGAAGGTTATATTTAAGGAAAGAGTACCAGCATTTACATGGAGGAAGAGTGAAACATCATTTTAGGAAAAAAGACACCCCAATTACATCCGACCAGGATTCAAAGCTCAATCTCCCTGTCATCGGCAGTATAGTCTACTGCGAGAGTGACGCCTTTGACCATGCGACCACCGAAGGGTGTCGTTAACGTGCACTTTTAGATGCGGCGTACTATATCAGTATAAGAAACCCAAACTAAATTCTAAAACGCACACAACGCCCAGTCCTCCGACCGTCACCGTGACAGTGGACGCGTCATTTTCGCCAATGATGGATTTATAAAAGTGGTATGCATGATTCAATACCATGCAAAGTGTGAAATAAGTCTTATTTAAGACATTTTATTTAATTTACCAATAAATGTCTCACTCTTTATAAAATTATTATTATTATTATTATTATTATTATTATTATTATTATTATTATTATTATTATTAGCACCGCGTCTTACTACCCGTTCGGGTTGTACGCACTTACGCTAATGTGTAATGGTAGGATGATTGTGAGATGAAATGGAGGACCTACAGTTTTAACGTGGAATCCGAACCATGGTGGAGGGTTGGCATTCCCCACATTCACAAGATGTCTTGTCAGAGGTGAAGGAAGGGTTTGGTAATCAGATAAATCTGTGCCGGGACCGAGGATTGAACCCCGGACCCCTAGCATAGAAGTCCGACACCTTACCCCTAGACCGCCAGGTCGCCCTTTATCAAATAACCCGCTTCTTTGAACGCATGGTTTAAGGCGCTACTCTCGCATTAGACTAGACTGCCGATCATTGGGAGACCGAGGTTCGATCCTGGTTGGATGTACCGGGTGTTTTTTTTACAATATCTTTTTCCCACTTCCCCACCACGCAGATGTGGGTACACTTCCTATAAATATAACCTTCCTCATCCCTAAAACCACTACCGTGATTAGTATATGGGCGTATATAACGCAAACGGTTAGTAAGACGCGGCGCTATAAAGATTCAACAGAAAAAAAGAGTATCGAATGTCACAAGCGTTTTACTTTGTCGATGCGGGTTCGACTTACAACAACCCCGTGTAATTAATTCTGCAATTCTATTTGTATCTAACGTATATAAAAAAAAGTATTTTACCTCCGTTTGAATAAACCCTCGTTGAATTCCGTTAAGGAATGCGAGAGGCGATTGCGCGCTGGGTGTTTTGTTTCGTCGCGGAACGAAATTCTTGGAGAAACTTTTGCACATGTCCCGCTGGTCTTCCAGACGTGACAAAGACAAATCTAAAGTTCTGTTCAGCGTAGGAATTGTTTGCTGAGAGGTCTTTTTCCATTACCAGAAATCTATTATATAGTAGGATATTGGTAGGAAAAAAGACCTTTCAGAGAGTAATTCCTACCGTGAATGGAGTGTATCTGATAGATGAATAACTTCGAGGGGGAGGGAGCTTTCAGAGACTTCCTTTGAAACGAAACTATTTCTACCGAGCATATCCACCTTCACATAGTCCTTGCCACGACTGTGGGCCCTCTTCCAGAACACAAACACGTCATCAATACGGAGGAATCATCATTTCAATATCTCACCGCTAGAAGGCACCAGAGGATGACGTTATTGAAAGTTGCAACAATATGTTCATAGTCAACCCTCGGTGGTCTTGGGGGTAAAGTGCTCGCCTCAGGACCCGATGTTGGTGGGTTCAAAACCAGCCGCGTTTGACGGATTTTTTTTCCTGAGCGATAAAAAATTCGTAGCACAACTTCCTTCGAAGGGTAGTAAATCCGTCGGTCCCGTGTTGATTGTGGTGTATAAAAGAACCTCGGAAGTTGTGAAAGTACTATTTTTTTTCCTGAGCGATAAAAAATCCGTAGCACAACTTCCTTCGAAGGGTAGTAAAGCCGTCGGTCCCGTGTTGATTGTGGTGTATAAAAGAACCTCGGAAGTTGTGAAAGTACCTTTTCCCGGCAAAATTGGTAGGCCCTTTCACTCTCGCTCATAGAAATTCTCGTGTGCTGATATAATCAGTCAGTTAAGTAAGTGCACGTTAAATATCTCAAATAAAAAAAACAACTATTTTCAATAACATGAATATAAAACCAACATGGCTATAGAGAGAATATTAACTACCATTTAAATGGTTTATACTCCATCTACGGTGGGAGAGCTGGTGATAGCTAATAGACGAACCTTCTACTGTCAGCAATGGCTGAATTTGACAAATGTAGATCTACTCGGAAATAAATATTATTTGCTTACTAATACTATATTGTCAGTAAAAAGTGTTATCAAACGAGCCTAATAATAGGGACCGTTTGTAAGAACTTTACTAAGTGATTGCTTTGTGGACACAAGCGTGGGTTTGCCTGCGTAATCCTTGTTCAAAATATGGAGCGATAGGTTGGTTGAGATCACACTAACGATCCACTAAGCATTCACTCTATACGTTCTTGCATACCACCCAGTGGTGGCTCGTGTATAGGCACTGCGGAACTGCAGCTCCCCCTATTTTCAATTGATATTATCGATAACATTTAATATAATGAGTACTTTTTTCTTTAATTCTTTATTTATTTTTGTAGTACAATATATATTCCTTAAGCTTAATGTCAGTACTTCAGTAGCCATCCCTCAGTTTATGAAAAAGATACAAACATTTTTGTATGGAACTGTGCGCTTCACAGTGCCTGTGACGTGTTGTTTGACTGTGGTGCGCATGCGCACATAGGACGGGGATGGGGAGTAAGGCGGGACTGCCAGACAAAGAGAGCACTGTTGCTCTCGCAGTGCCAGCTCTGGCGTGATGGTGAAAGGAAGTTATTTTTTTACTCAACGTGTATTGTGCTCAAAAACAATGTATCATATTCTTGAATGTGATAAAGTGTAGAAGAGTGTAGAATTAGATTATTATTCTGCTTCCAACTATTCTATTTGATTCATTTTTTTTCCCGGTTCTTTCCCAAGAAATAAGTTCTGTGACTGTAAGTGAACTTCAACATCTTAAGTTTTCACAGCTATCTCTCCATGAAAAAGTTACAGTTAAGAAAAGAGGTCGTTCAACACTTGATATTCTAATATCTCAGCCAAGCAAAAGCAACATCAAAGAAATATATTCGTAGGTTTAATTCTGAATGGTACCAACGGAAAAGTTGGCTTTGCGGCTGTGAAGTAAAAAAATGCACTGTTTTGCTTCCCATGTTAGCAGCACCCCCGCTAACTTTAGCTACGAGCCGCCACTGATACCGCCCTAGGCCTACTTCCAGCCAATGTTTATAATAAAGAATCTTATGCTGGCTGTCACCTACACTCCTTGGATGAGCTTTTTTTTTTATTTTATAAATACCTATCTTCTTCAGAGTGGATCTAGAATGTCTGTCCCTGGAAATGTCAATAGTAAAATGGCCACTTTAGTCTACACAGCCCCTGCGTTGGACGGGACGTGTCGGTGTGGTTACTTGGATCCCCCCCCCCCCTTGTCCTTCGTGAAGGTCCGCAGGTGAGTTGGCGCGCGGACCACAGTTGTTGTTGGTGGTGTTCCAACTAGTCCAGAGACGTGGGGGTCGCGTCCAGCCTGGTAATAGACCGTCAACAAGCCAAGACCGTCCTATTCCACTACACTGCACCTCATCTCTGAGATAATGGCGATAACGGCGTCGTTCTCTGGTGTACTGAGGGAGGTTTTCCACTTTCCCTCCACGCAAATTCTGATACACTTCATCTAAATGTGTCCTTCCTAACCCCTAAAACCATTCGCGTAATTAGTACACCACCTTCCAGCATAACTGAGGACGAGGAGATTTGGCGACAGTTGACCGAAAGAGAGAGTGAAGATAAAGATCGGCAGGTACCTCAGTGGTGATATCGGGTGTAGTCCCACTAGGTCACGGACTGTCGGGACGAGTAAAAGGCAGCTTTGCGCAAAGGCAACAAAAGGAAACGTGTAGCATGTGACATTAGTTCGTGCAAAACAAGCTATCTCCTTTTGCCGTGCTTCAGAGTTGTGTCAATATTTCGCTTCGGTGATCGAATGGTCCCAGGCGTCAGTTTCGCACTTGACTGAATGGCTCAAGTCTCAGTCAGGTGTACTGAAAAACTTTTTTTTACTCGATAGTTTTCCTATCTCTCTCTTTACGCAAATGTTGGTACACTTATTCTAAACTCAACCTTCATCATCCCTAACACATTAGAGTAATTAGTACATATGTGTAAAAAAACTATTCAAAACCAACTGCTTCAATCAGCGCGCATGCGCCTACAAAGTGAGATACTAGTAGACAGCTGCGTTTATTGTGGTTGTGTGTTGATTTGTTCCAATAGCTAGAAAACATCCGTCTGGACTAGAACACCGGTCCCCAACCTTTCCCTCCCGGCAACACATTTCTATGAACGGGAACCTGATTAGCAAAATGTTTAATTAATACAGTAGCTGTTGTTCCAGGTTTATTTGCTGTAACTGGAATTTAGTCAATTATAGGCTAGAATACACAATGTAATAATAAGGTGAACTCATAGTGTATATGTTTTTCACATTCAAAGATCAAGTTACAATGAAATTACCACATTTTAATATATTTAAAAATTTATTAATTTATTATTATTATTAGCTCCGCGTCTTACTACCCGTTCGGGTTATACGCACTTACGCTAATATATAATGGTAGGGTGATTGTGAGATGAAATGGAGGACCTACAGTTTAACGTGGAATCCGAACCACGGCGGAGGCCTGGCATTCCCCACATTCACAAGATGTCTCGTCAGAGGTGAAGGAAGTGTTTCGTAATCAGATAAATCTGTGCCAGGACCGAGGATTGAACCCCGGCTGCCAGCATAGAAGTCTGACACCTTAACCCTAGACCACCAGGTCACCTAATAAATAATATCATCACAAACAACATGCACAAATAAAAAATTGCAAACTCTTTCCAAAGAACTTGGATCTTTTGTATAGACTCTACAGCTGTGTCATTGCATTAATATACCATACACGTATGTATGTTCATTGTCCTTACAAGTTCACGGGAAATAGTACAAAGATTTTTCTGCACCACAGACCAAATACAAACTTTTTTGTTGTTGTTACGCACCTTTAGAATTTTTGATTTGCCCTTTGAAAATTTTATTTTCATTTTTCTTGGTTTTTGTTTGTTCTATATAGAATTCAGGACATGGCTTAACTAATGATTTCAATTCGCTCTTTTTTGATCAAGAATTGATTTCTAAACATTCACTGTCTTAATCACCTGAATTGAATTATTCAATTTACCCACGAAAAATGTTCTTACATATAACTTAACAAATAAACACAATCCTAAATTTACCCTCCATAGAAACACGCTATACACAACCCAAATATGAGCCTTAAGACACAGGGACACACAGGGTTGCTGACAATATTACTGGTTCAGGCTGTACACAACCCAAATATGAGCCTTAAGACACAGGGACACACAGGTTTGCTGACAATATTGCTGGTTCAGACTGTACACAACCCAAATATGAGCCTTAAGACACAGGGACACACAGGGTTGCTGACAATATTGCTGGTTTCAGACTGTACACAACACAAATATGAGCCTTAAGACACAGGGACACACAGGGTTGCTGACAATATTACTGGTTCAGACTGTACCTAACACATATCTCACAAGCTTTCAACTTCAGGGAGTGTACTGGAAAGCGTCTTCACACGCAGAAAAGAAGACGAAGGGCTAGCTAACCGCAACCGGCTGGCGACACCTGATGGCTTGGAAAGGTTTGGTTTCACACTACAACGCGCTAACTGCACGCCATTTCAAAAACATTGACCGATATTACCTAAACCGAAAACATATTTTCTTGAAACTATTATGTCAAGATAAAATGGTCGTGTGAGTGCGAAACATTTAGAATAATAATAATAATAATAATATTTAGCCCCGCGTCTTACTACCCGTTCGGGTTATACGCTTTAAGTACTAATTACTCTAATGGATTAGAAATTGGGAAGGTTGAATTAGAGGAAGTGAACCCGCATTCGCGTGGAGGGAGAGTGTAAAACCATTTAGGAAAAACCACCCTCAGTTCACCCGACTGAGATTCGAACCTCGATCTCCCCGTCCTCAGCAGTCGATCTTCAACACGACAAGCGCGTTAGCCAACTACGCCACCGAGGCGGGTAAAACATTTAGAAATGATGGCCCGGCCCGTTAGGGTTACTGGGGGGGGGGCGCATGCCTTTGCCCCCTAAGGATGAGCCGACGCTGTTTTGCGAAGCATCATGGGACAACATACTATTCTGCTAGAGTGTGAAGGGCTGTTTCACTCGATCAGATTCTGAGACCTGTTTTCTGTCAACGTACAGGGTACAGCGTTCGATTCCTGGAATGGCTGAAAAATGTATCAGTTGAGAAATTTAGGTTTCCCCTTTCATCGTGAGGAATTAACGGCCTGGCTGGGTGTTGTGTCGGTTCTAGATTTAAGTTAGTTTGTAAGTCGTGTAGAGATATAATCATTCGGTACATAAAGTACACGCTAAATACCTAAAATCAATAAAAATGAAATTAGGTTACTTTGTTTGAATCTTTCTCCTCGCCACCCGCCTCGGTGGCGTAGTTGGCTAACGCGCTAGTCGTGTTGAGCTCGACTGCCGAGGACGGGAAGATCGAGGTTCGAATCTCGGTCGGGTGAACTGGGGGTGGTTTTTCCTAAATGGTTTTCCACTCTCCGTCCACGGAAATGCGGGTTCACTTCCTCTAATTCAACCTTCCCAATTCCTAATCCATTAGCGTAATTAGTACTTAAAAAGCGTATAACCCGAACGGGTAGTAAGACGCGGTGATAATATTATTATTATTTCTCCTCGCCATTTTGTTTCTTGGGACCAGTTATTGTGTAACGACGGGCAAAAAAAACAAAAAACAAAGGAAAAAATCAATCAAAATGAAACACTGAGATAAAAATTCTAAGTGTCTCAAATAAATGTTATTTATAACACCTCGACGATCTTAACTAGGGCCGAGGTTGTTGTTACTGTACAGTGTACGCGTTTTAATATTTGTACAGGCTCTCGGTGGTAAAAACCCAACGACACTACCCCTGACCGTCAAATAGCCACGCGGTGAGAAAGACGACGGATGAACATCAACTTGGTGATTACATCGGATCAGCCGCTCAAAACGAACCGACGACCCTCTGAGCGAGGGGGACTCTAATGTGCGAGTCTCGTGGGACACGCCCCCCCACCCCCTTCTTCTCTACCTTATTAACCTCATGCTCTTAGGCAAGAAGGGAGGGGGTGAAGGGGGTGGGCAATTTCTTGATGGATTATCGATCCTCCTGTAGGAAGTCAGGGAGGATTATACGAGGCTGTCCTTTTCTTCTTCGACCTCAGTTGCGGGACGTCGCTGCCATTTAATTACCTGAACACTGTGGACAAAGGGAGAGAACCATTAACCTGGGGAGTTGACGTGTTGTATACAGGGTGGATCAACCTGTGGGGTCATATCTGTAGGGAGTTGACGAATTATTCTTGCGCCGGAATAACGTGCTAGCGAAATCGTTTACGTGGTTTTAATGAAATTATAAAATTAGTTTTATATCTCACCGCTAGATGGAATCGCGCACAAAGATGTTGATCTCGTTTTATCTCGTTTTCCCCGCGACAGAACGGATCGGGGACCTAATCACCTCGGGTGTGTATTGTGTGAGGTGTTTAGAAATTAAATCTAAATGGCTTAGTACTCTCTTTCCGTGCAAATGCAGGTATATTTCATCCATATACTTCCTACCCCATTAGTGTTAATGGACAGATAGCCTGAACTCGGATTAAGCCGCGACGCAAGTAAAAATAAATCCATAAATAACTATAAATATAGTCATACGCCTCATATCAGTCGATAGCATGTTTGTCTTCTGGGTTTACGGTCCCGAATTCGATTCCCGGCTTGGTCGAAAAATTGATTATCGGTGGAATTGGGGTGTCACCTTTCACAGTGATGAATTAACAGCTGGGGTCTGGATGTTGTGTCTTTTCTAGATTTAAGTTAGTTTGTAAGTGGTGTGCTGATATAATCAGTGGTTTAGAAAGTGCACCATAAATTCCACGAGTGAAAAAATAACTATAAATAACTTCACCTCTATATAAAAAAAACTGTTTCTCGGGTCGATCACGTGACTGTACAGCCAGATGAGATTACGTGGGTTCACGTTTCATCGGTTCTTTGATTCTCTTCGTGAAGAGCAGACATTGGACAGACAACAGACAAGCCGCCAATCTTGGTCTCGATATTTCATACACTTCCTCACACCCTT
>CABFOV010011694.1:0-13058 GCA_902141375.1 Timema poppense | reverse complement strand
AATATTAATAATCCTGACATATTTGATCAAATTTATACTATGGAGAAACACCTTAAAGCAACTAACAATCTAATACAAACTAGTATCACTGATTTTTTTAAGGCATATTTTTTTTAAATAAAAAATTGTGCAACATTAAATAAACATTTCTTTTACATTTGTATGTACATAAGTATAAACATTTCCACCTCTTTATATGATAAATATACATTTAGACCTATCATAGTGGGACCCTCTCTAAATAAGACAATTGTCATGTTAACCTGCTTATTTGGGAAACTGGATAAATGAAAAACCTCTATAAGTGATAAAAAATGTTAGGTCCCTTGAGATCCCAGTTAAACAGGTTTCACTGTAATATGTATGTCCAGAGAATTTTTAGTATTTCTCAATGAGATAAAAAGCTTAAATTTAGTGAAATTGTAGAAGAACTGTTTAAGAGGTGCGCAAAATTTTCAAACTTGAAAAGTGATCAGAAATAAAAATCGTAAAAAATAAAAACATGATTTATTTAATAATTTTAATTCGTCAACATGATATTTGCATTTCAAAAGCAAAAAGAACCTAGAATATAAATTCAAATCTCAACTCTATTAGAGAAATGATAGCAGATTTTAAAAGAGTCAACGATGTTTATGGTTTGGTCGATTCGTTTTCATATTAGTTAGCAAAAAGTGTTTCTTTGGCCAATGAAAATTTTACAGGTAGAGTTAAACATATTTATTTAAGTTGAACTTACATCTACAGAACCTGAATATGCATTCATACAAACCGACTACTCATCTAATTAAAAGAAAATTAACACCGGAAAGTAGCAAATGAAATAACCTTATAAATAAAAATAATGTTTGATTGTTGGTTTGTTTGTGTTTGTAGATTAAATGTTAACGCTAAAACGCCAAAACTTATCATGAGATATTCCTTTTTTTTGCCAAGCACTGAGTTTTACTATCTTTTTGGGTTTTACTTCTATATACTAACTACGTTTATGTGTTAGGATTATGTAAGGTTGAATTTTAGAGTGTTACATATTTTCGTGGAGGGAGAGTGGAAAACCATTTAGGAAAAACCACCCTCAGTACACCCTACTGGGGTTCGAACCCTGATCTTCCAGTCATTGGCAATCCAATCTATTGTGAGAGTGACGCCTAGACTTTCATGCATATAGGGCCTACATACAAATTAAAGGTTCGATTTTGCTAGGTTGGGTAATATTAACATCAACCTGTCATAGACAAGCTTAAAACTAGTTTTATAATAAAAAGAAAAAGTCCTATTCAAATTCCCCGATGGCCATTACAAATATTAAAGAACTATTGAGATTGATATGCATAGCGAACTAAACTAAATTAATCTAATCTAGCAATATTTTATTAATTTTGGTTAACCTTTTTTTGTTATTGTTATAAACACTGCAAAAATACTAGTCTTAGCTCACACTTTCTTTCATCCATCCCAGCCTAAATGTTAGATGTAGTATCTTAGTTTAGCTAAGATAGCCATGCACCGTTTCAAGTATTCCAAACATTTCTGAAAACTTAACTGAACGATCGTGAAAGAGTGTATGCCATTTATAAATTACCTTAGAGCCTCGACAATGCATGGAAATACTCAAATAGACACTACTCAGGGAAGTTATCAAACGGTGGGAAAGGGATAGCAATTGGTGAATTGCGTAAAGAAGTTTTTAACCAGTTGAATACCATTATCATTTAAATAAATAATCAGTTAAATTACCAATCAATCAATGACTACCGTTTTATTATCAAAGTGTTATTACTATTCAACGGAATTTTTTTTATTGAAAAAAGTAGTAGGCTTCAATTATCATTCAACGGAATATTATTTAAATTTATTGAAATATTTAGTGCAGTTATCATGTATTGAAATATCATTCATATTGATTGAAATACTTAGTACAGTCACCATTAATTGGGTTATTATTCAAATTTATTGAAATAAGTAGTGCAGTTACCATTTAATGGAATATAATTAAAATGTATTCATACACGTGGTAGAAATTAACTTTCAGTTAAATAATAATAACATTTAGTTAAATACATACCTATTATTGACAAAAAGGGGAATATAATTATTATTTAAAGAAATGTGTAGTTTTATTACTAATCAATGGGAAATAACTACAAGCCTGTGAAATACTTGTGTTATTAGTAGTTACTAATCAAATAAATATAACTAACAATTGCTGAAATCACAAGGGATTGCGTGGAAATACTTTGGAAAATAAAACTAGTAACTTGTTTAAAAATTTGTATGTACGTTTTGATAAATGTAAATGATACATGCTACAAGACTGTCTACCGTGGGAAATAGCTCCAAGGTTAACTCAAGACTGTGTGAAACCCAGAGCCTCAGAAGAGCATTTAAAATCCGCAATCAGATAGCATTGCATTAGGGAAAGCCCAGGTAAAAATAATATGTTATGTGAAAAGAAAATGGTTAAGAATTTAGTTGATACATATTTGTACAAAGCTACATTTGAAAATTAGCAAACGAGTGTTTTCATGTTAAAAAGTAGGATTGAGTTTAAATATGAATGTAAATATTTATTATATTAATTACAAAACAGTGTAACTTATTTGCTTTGCTGATAAACTCGGGTAAAGCGAATAACGGACCTGACTAAAGTGAATATTACTAAAATGTAAGTTATTTCATTGATTAAACATGTATCTGGCCTTAAATAAATTACTAATCAAATAAAGTCTTATAACCCCTTAAGTATATACATAATTTTTTACATTATTATACTGTATAGACGTAGAGTGTGTACGTATTGAGATTAAGTTTAAGTTTAAGTCTTACTAACGCAATTAAAAATTTAAAAACTTTAAAAACAAGAGTACATTGAAATGATATTGACATAACCAATAGGTTACTCGCTTCGCTTTATTCACTTTGACCAGCATACACTTTTTGAAATTTAAAAATATAATGAAGAAAATTGTGCTTTCAAAAATCAAAATAATTAGCGAGATATACAAGATTAAGCGCGTTTCGTTTGATACAACCCAAGTTTAAAGCGTTCCGCCTGCACACTAAAATGCTACTTCTTCGGTCTTACTATCGTTTTAAAAAAGTATATATATTCTAGTCTGAACAAACCCAGATCCTACTACGTGTCTGTATAGTGTATTTGATTTTGAACGGACCTAGAAGCTCGTTACTACGCTTCTGTATTGTGTATTATATTTTGTATTATACTGGGTTTTCCAAGAGTTTGCTTCACAACAGAGACGACGAATCCTATAACAAGACAATGACTTTAACACAAATATTTTACAAATGTTAATCTTTCACCTCCCCTTTTGTAGCTTCTATTTTGGGCTGTGGCGATTATTTTTGGAAAGGGCATTTGCTGTTTCTGTTCGTAGGTAGAAGATTTATACCTTCAGTGTAACATTGTCATTCATAGTGTTAATACCGTACGTACCTATTTGAAATTGTTAACTGTGTGCCACAAGTGAACCAGAAAAAAAAACTTCATAAGTTCATAAGTCTTATTTATTTTTATAAATTATGTTTCACATAAAATTTTATTTATCTTCTCAAGCTAGCTTCAATATTTCCTTGCCATGTAAGTTTTATAACTAAACTTATTTTTAAATATTAATTGCATTGAATAAAATTACTAATGGTTTCCGTTTGTCGGCCGCTAATTCTTTAGAATCTTAAATCTTCAGAAATATAAATGTTTAAAAACTGGGCCTGACCAGTAGTCAAAATTTACATGTAAATTAAAGTCCCAATATAGAACTATGTGATGTCTGAAATACGAAAATAATTATATACAAAATTCCAACACGCAGGTAATAATGCAGAATTAAAAAAAAACTGTCCTGGTGTCACCTGAAATAAAACTTAAATACATTAAAATGTACACGTAATAGAAAGGGCTTTACATCAAAGCGTTAAATATCTGATTGTTTCTGCCAATTTATTGAACAGTGGAACAGTGTTTGTTACAAAACATTTTACATCAAAACAAAGATTGTCATATTAAATAATAATACTTCTTAATATTCTCATAATTTTTCATAATTATGTAAAGCAATAAAAAAATTCTGGAGCCATATTTTGCCTCTTCTGTAGCAACATTTTGTAGGATGAAACTCCTTTTTACTTCACAAAAAGTGATTGGGTAAGGTTTTCATATTTCTATCATTGTAATTCAATTAAATTCATCCTAGTGTTTTGCCTACAAATGATAAGTATCCTTCACATGTTTCGATGTTTTAAGTGTCTTATTTTTTACAAGAATGAAAGAGATGTGAAACAACAATGCTAAAGTACCTATGAAAAAAAGGGACAAAATAAAGACTAAAAATATATAATGTATGCTATTATTTATTGTAAATAAAATAAAAACAACTTGAAATGTAGTAATATTCATAAAACTTGTAAAATACTTAAAATATGGGAAATACGATGGAAAAATACTCTACATATGAATCCTTTTTTTTTTTGTATGGAAAGTGCAAAATAATAGGTTTGGCATCGTTCGGTAGCTCATTCCAAAAATGCATACAAATCCTAATATTCCTAACCAAACACATCTGTTTACAAAATAATTTAAGAAAATAATTGTCACTAAAAACGAAGATATATGCAGTGTGCAGATGATGATAATAATAAGCTTAAAAATATGTGTTTGTTTTTGTTTTTTGTTTTTTTGCAAAAATGACTGACAAGTTTGCTGAAAATGAAAGTGTGTAGAAAACCGTTGCTTGCAATGTACGTTTTGTTACCCGTTTTGTGCAAGGCTTGTTCATTATGTTGGCAAGTTCTAACTACAATTTTGTTGGGAATGAAATTAATTTATTTCAGCTTCCTATAGTTAAATATTGATTATCAAATTGTAAACAAGACTTTGCCTCTTTAAAATTCAATATCACGTGTTTTAATTTTAACTTTGTTTCATCAGTAGGTTTTTTAAAAAACAAAATACTCTATGTATATTTAAATATTTGAAGATGCTACATATCTATATTTCCCAAGACCAAACAGTCACGTTCTTATTAGTAAAATGAACTGACTAAATGGTTTAAGAAAATCAATACGATAGTATAGGTACTTAGGTTTTAGATTATTACCCACCTACATAGTTAAATATTGGACATTATTTTACTGTGGCAGTGTATTTTTCATTTCAATACAAATCTATATTAATTGATTGTAATTATCAATGAATTAGATTAGTATAGTAAACTGCAATGAGATATTCATTTTACTGGAATTCAATTAAATTGTCATAGCTTAGCATGACACTTTATTATTATTATTATTTAGCACCACGTCTTACTACCCGTTCGGTTTATACGCTTAAGTATTAATTACGCTAATGGATTAGGATTTGGTAAGATTGAATTTAAAGGAAGTTAACCCGCACTTGCGTGGAGGGAGAGTGGAAAACAATTTAGGAAAAACCACCCCTAGTTTACCCGACCAATATTCGAACCTCGATCCTCCCGTCCTCTGCAGTCTAGCTCAACATGACTATCGCGTTAGCCAACTAAGCCATCGAGGCGGGTAGCAACTTATTGAAGTATGTATCGACAATCTAATAGTTTCTACCGTTGTAATAGTTTCATGCTGTAAAATAGGTTAAGGAATTATTGTTTGTCAGTTGTTACCGTTCTGGTTGTTAAAATTTCCCAATTTGAGCACTGATATTAACTATCAAAAATTATAGGTTACATACAGAATCCCAAAAACAAACTGGGAAAAATATTCTTGTTGATACTCAGAAATATTTAAGAAAGAACAATTAAATATGGTAGATTTTTCTGAATACATGTTTTTCACAAGAATGAACTTAAACGCAAGGGTTTTATAGTTAATTAGCAGCCCATAGTTCTTACCTTAGAGTCTTAAAGATTTACCTTGCCCACATTTCAAGAAATAATAATTAATCCCTTGTAAATAAAAATATTAAAAACTTTACTATATTAATAATAATAATGAGTGTAATGTATTTTATAGGAAAGAGGGGGAAATATTAAAAGGAGCGTCTATATATCTATTAACTTTAAGTCCAGTGAAATCATTAAAAAAATAGTACCTAAATTAGATGATACAAATTTGGTGGGCTAGCTCAGATTAAAAATTAATACAATACTTTGAGTTAAAAACCAAAATGTACATTTAACAACAACAAAAATTTATATATCGGGGCCAAACTTAAAATAATAATAATAATGCATCAAATCGAACACAAAACTCTCTCAGGACTTCTGGGCCACGTTGGGAAAAATCATACCTTTATTGTACCTAGTCAACAATGGCCTCACCTTCCGTACAACAATACCGGCCTCCAAGGTCAGCCTCCCTGGGAACTGCTTGCAAGCGATAAATTGCTCAATAAGTGTTTTTTTTTAATAACAATAGTAACATGGTCTGTTCACGGTAAGAATTGTTTTCTGAAAGGCCTTTTTCCTTACCAGAAATCTATTATGTTGTAGGATATTGGTAGGAAAAAGGACCTTTCAGAGAGTAACTGCTACCGTGAATGGAGTATACATTGAATGATGGTGATAATAATATAAATAAAATACTTAACAACGGATTTTTTTTAAATAGATAAGTTTAGTTTTACTTTGATAAATAATGGTCGAATCTAAAATTTTTACCCTGCCTAACAGACGTCTGCTAAATTATAAAGCTAAAATACAATTCATAATTCAAATAACAATTCAGTAATTTGATGCATATTAGTATAAAAAAATTTAAGTCCATTCTTTGTGGATAATTATTGAAATAATAATAACATTATTATAATTTCTTGAGACACTCTAATTAATAGAGGCTACGAGTTAAAATAAATGAATAAAAGAACATAATACATTGTATTCGTGTCAAACAAATGACTCTGGCCAAAAGATTCTTTCCAGAGTCATTGTTAAAAAAAATGTTAGCTTGAGGGAAAATATAGAATTATTACTTTAGAATAAAATAACACGAAATTTTGAAATTGTAGTGGAAAAGATTCATAAGAATACAGCGTCTGCTTAGTGAGGCCGAAGCTGTGTAGATATAAATATTTAAAAACAAAAATTGTTGATATCACCTCTAAAGATGTTCTGGGAGTTGTCGTTGAAACTGTCACTTGGTCCAAAACTCACTAAAAATCCAAGAATCGTCATTGCAGAGGTCTACCAGTGGTCTAAAGTTGTCGTCGCGTATATGATAATCATTTTGATGAACACTTGAAATATAATATTTTAAGAAATAACTGTTAAAATCTCAGTTTTTGTTGCAATTAAAATGTTGTGTGTCATCTCTTTAGCTGGTGACCTGGCGGTCTAGGGGTAAGGTGTCAGACTTCTATGCTAGCGGCCGGGGTTCAATCCTCGGTCCCGGCAAAGATTNTGTGTCATCTCTTTAGCTGGTGACCTGGCGGTCTAGGGGTAAGGTGTCAGACTTCTATGCTAGCGGCCGGGGTTCAATCCTCGGTCCCGGCAAAGATTTATCTGATTACCAAACCCTTCCTTCACCTCTGACAAGACATCTTGTGAATGTGAGGAATGCCAGGCCTCCACCGTAGTTCGGATTCCACGTTAAACTGTAGGTCCTCCATTTCATCTCACAATCACCCTACCATTACACATTAGCGTAAGTGCGTATAACCCGAATGGGTAGTAAGACGCGGTGCTAATAATAATAATAATAAATCTCTTTAGCTCCAAGACGCCAATATCGCTTCTTTCTTCCAATTTCCGCCTCTCATTATTTCTCGTAGAGGCTCCAAAAATCCCGCGGATTAAAGTTCTAAAATTATGTGTCTATAAACATGTGAAATTAAGGTATAAACAAGGAATATCTGGGGGGAAAGAAATAATATTTAAGAAGATTAATAAAATTTAAATCTTTAACTAAATGGATGCTGAATATATCTGACACTTTGACATATGGTCATTGTCTGTAAATAAAATCAATTTCTTCTTTTTTTCCTCGTGGGCCTTTTAAAATTAAAATGTACGATATTGGATGACGTATCTGTGTCATCATATTCCCCGCCTTCCCCCTCTGCTACAGTCAATTTCTTTCTTCCTCGTGTAGCGTGGCCATTATTATTCTCGTAGAAATGTCCGTTGAAAACAATAAGTTTAAAAATTAATATAACGAGAATTAATTAAATCTAGTATGACATCTGGCCGCATGGCGTGCTAGTCTCATCAAAATAAAAATAAAAACTAAATAAAAATATAAATGCACAGAATTAAAATTCTTACACCCTTTGCCAGGGATTCTCCTAACTCAGTGGTATACTTTCTGTGAATATATTAATTATAATAGCAGGGGGAGGTACTATGGACTTAATAAATCTTGTTATAGTTCTGATTACCCAACTATTTCAATCAAGTTCCGCCCCTGACAAACACCCAGCTCGAGGGATAAAGATTTTGCTAAATACATAACAGCCAGTGCCATTGATGGCATGGATAAGGGGGTCTTCTTGTCTTATTTGGTTTGTATTTACAAACCAAGGATTGAATACCTGCTCGGTGAACTAACATGATTTTACCTAGATAGCTTCCCACTCTCTTTCCATGCAAATGCGGATATATTTCCTTAATAATTATACTTTTATCAATCCTGATCCCACTTTAGTGGATATATGGATAGTACATATGGGTAGTAAAGAATGGAGCACAGCAAAAATAGTAGCAAGATGAACACGAGCTTAAAGAGGAGTAATTATCTCAAATCGAAGAGAAACAAAAGAACGTTGAAAATATATTATTTAGTAGAAGGTGCTAAAATGAAGTATGATGTTGTTCAAGGAGATCGAGGCTTTATACCAGGGAACGATCGAAATAAATAATTTGTTAGAGGATGCCACATTATAAAGTGATATGTTGTACCAGAAGACCAGGGTTCAATGCCACAGAACCCCCCAGTGCACTCGGCCAAGATTTGAGTCTCAATCTTTGTCAATGCAGTCAAAGTGAGCCTAACTCCTTATACAACGTGACCTATGTTGAGGGTACTCTTCTATAGATTTTAATAATTTGTAGCACTTTGTCATATCATAGAAATAGCACAATTAATGGATGTTTATCATTCGATCTACGCAGTGCACTTGAATAAAAGTCTAGTTTTTCTTTCCTTTATTTCAATACATTTATTTTATTTCAATTTTGTTGTATATAAAATAACTTATTTACATCCAAGCAGGTTATTTCACGGATAAACATCCCCAACTATTTATATAATTCAAACTGTACACCAATCATCTCCTAAACGCAAACAAATAGAATTGTATAGTATGCACAAAAATCGATGATGGTAAACCATCAGCTAGAGATAATATATAAGGAGATAAAATACAAGTTAAGACGGCTGCATCTATAATCTCAGTCACACCTTCTTAATAATACTAGCTGTGCCACTGATGGGGGATCCAATTCCGATGTAAATGGGAGCTATGGCTATACTCAAGTTATCTACTGGAATTTGTGGATCGAATTATGTAACACATTGGCACCAAGCGATAACTCTGGAAATTGTGTATTGTATTCTGTAACACTAGACACTAACTCAACAGTTCACAAAAAAATCACGTTCAGGTGTATGTAAACTTTCAAACAAGGCTACAAACCTCACTATTTTCGTGGAGTATTGTATTCTCAGTTTGGGTCACTTGAATATGCTATGGCTACCAAAATATCTAATTACCCAACCGTGCCAAACAACTCTATAATACTATTGCACGTGGATTGTTTCTGACTCATGGAGATAAAGAGTAAATAGAAGATCCTAATAATGAATATTGTTGAAATATTAAATGATAGCACTGTGCACAAATCCTCCTCCTATCAAAATAGGGACATACTGTAGTTTTTAACAAGAAACTTTGTCGCTTTGTCCCCAATTTATATCATATCGTGTCTTATTTACCTTTTTACTCCCATACTTCTTTCTCTCGCGCACGCGCACGCGCACGCGCACGCGCACGCGCACACACATACACACACACACACACACAAACGGAGATGAGAGCTGGGAGCTGATTTGGGCCTGCTATGATGAACGCTCTTAATATTATTAGCACTACGTATTACTACCCATTCGGGTTGTACGCACTTACGCTAATGTGTAATGGTAAGGTGATTGCGAGATGAAATGAAGGACCTACAGTCTAACGTGGGATCCGAACCACGGTGGAGGTCCTGGCATTCCCCACATTCACAAGATGTCTTGTCAGAGGTGAAGGAAGGGTTTGGCAATCAGACAAATCTGTGCCGGGACCGCCCCAGCACATAAGTCCGACACCTTACCCCTAGAGCTCCAGGTCACATGAACGCTCTTAATGGGTTCAGAAATCAAACTGCAGCGTTGAGTTTAATAGTGGAGTTGGCATGAGATGGTAAATAGCAATCACAAAAATCCTACTTTAATATGATCATGTTTTAAATAATATTTCTTGAGTTGTCACTTTTGATAAATAGTAATAATATAGTAACATGATTTCACTGTTGACAGCAAAACCTTTATTTTTGATTTCTAAACACGTCATTGTTATGGAAATACACTACTAAACGTGTCTTGAGGATGGATTAAAATGAAAAACTATTATATTTGATAACTACTGATATAGCCGCATCTAAATATCATATTCTTTGATTCGAAAAATGAAACCTGGACACGGGAATCAAACCCGGTACCTTAAGCTTAGTCCACCAATGCTCTTACCACTGACATATCCAGGAATGCTCCTAACTTATACTTTATCCTCTAATGGCATAGGATTAGGAGGGATCATTTGAAATAAATGCACCAAAAATTCACATTGCGAAATTATATAGAATCATTAATGAAACAATTCCCCCTTCTAGTGAACCCATCCGAGATATGAGTACCAACTTTCCGGTTGCGAGTCAAGCACGCCAACACACTGTTAACTCTGTCAGTTCAGATGTGATAAGTCTTACCAATAAGACCATTTTCTGTTCCAATCTAATGATTATCTATGACTTCTAGTGCCCTAGAGACGAAAGTAAGACACCTTAGCTTAGTCTGTAGCATGTATGTCTACTGGGTTAAGTGCCCCGGGTTCGATTACTGCCATGGCCTAAACCTTTATCATTGGTGAAATGGGAGTTTCTTCTTTAATAATGATGACCTAAATGGCTGGGGACTGGGTGTTGTGTTTGTTATAGATTTAAGTTAGTTTATAAATCTTGTGCTAATAAAACCAGTCGGCTCGTAAGGTTTTATCTACCATAGTCAATCTAAAATCAACCATAGTTTGGTCAACAAACATTTGTATCGCCGTAGGAAGAACCATATACGACAGTTTGTAAAGCTACTGAGCCTACTATTATGTATTCAAACGTCAAGCGTTCAACTGTCACTTGTGAAAGACAATATCAATTATGACAGCTTTAATATTTAAAACTTTTGTTAGTTTTGCCTCCACTAGGTTTATTTGTATGATTTCAGTGTTTTTCCCAAAAGCAACCTGCTGATTAAAAGTAGAAAAAAGTTGATAGCATACTTTAAGAAACTCTATCAAAATATATAAAATTTTGATATTGGCAGAGTAAGTTAGCTAGAGTACATAAGTTAACAGAATATACATACCTTGAAGAAGACAGGTGACCGAGAAAAGAAGAATCACTAAGAGCCACGTCATAGCTAAAACATTCAAGTCACATAACCCAGAGCCAATCACGGCTGTCGTGGTCAAACGTCACCAAGATTCAAGAAGTCAAGATAAGGGCGCGTTTTAATGAGTCGACGTGGCACCGCAAAGCCAGAAAAACTGGAGCGCTCTCAGACGTCGATCGACCCTGGTTTTCTTAACACTGTTCGTTTCTTTCCTCGCGAAGAAATATTCTTACTTACTAGCCCCCTCCCTTCCCTTTTACATCACACCTTCCCCTCTTCAGGTGCTATACCCTCTCCCCTCAAACTATTCTTGTTATCAAGTTAACTTTAATAGTCGCACTACGTCATAAAATCGACAAATGTGTATTACAACATGTACACTTAATTGCTATTGTGTTCTATAAGCCTATATTAGGTATATTAATGAAAAAACAAATTAACTCAAAATTCTAATAAATCTAGTTAATATTTTTAAACGATGTTAATGCGCTTGTAATAACTTTCTTGCTATTAAGAGCATGATTCGAGTAAAACATTGGACACAAATTGAATAAAGAACAAGACTTTATTATTACCAGTGAGTTTGGTGGATTTCAATAGTTTTCCTCTTCAGGCAGTTTGATTCCAGAACAACTTGTGCACTAATAAACACGTTGAAACGGAGAAGAAAGAAATATTTGGGCATTCAAATCCCTCATATACCCTTAAATGAATATCGATTTTATAAATATATATAACGCAACAAATTTACATACTTATACATACACACATATAATAGAACCAATGTGTTTAACTCTGACTCAGTAGACCAGATTTAAAATTCAAGGTAGGCTTAAGGTGCGGTCGCATAAAGTCTGTTCAGCATAGGATTTTTTTTTCTGAAAGACCTTTTTCCCTACCAGAAATCTATTATATAGTAGGATATTGGTAGGAAAAAAGACTTTTCAGAGAGTAATTCCTACCGTGAATGGAGTTTAGCTACTAATGCACAGTAAAATTTACTGATTTGCGACCGAAATGCCAGATGAACCAATAATGATATATTTTTGATTATTTATATTATGACTGTATGGACGCTTTTCTAAATTGATATTGAATTATATGATTAATTTTTGTATGCATATATTTTAAAAATTAACACAAAAAATGCATTTTTGAAAATTGTTGGTTTTTTTTTAAAAAAAATACCATCTTAAGTTTTGTGTGTAATTTACAAATATAATATTTTTAATCACGTAAACCTATTCCCTGGGCTATAAATCGGTCATTAGTTACATAAATGTAGCTTTATTAAAAGATAGGGGTGGAAACCCCCACCACACTAGAGATGGGAGAAACAGTTATTTTACGATATCAGTGAATACAGTGACTGTGATTTTAAAATATCGGTGATTTATACCAGTGATTTTTCACTATTAGTATTT
>CABFOV010011693.1:0-13059 GCA_902141375.1 Timema poppense | reverse complement strand
GCTTACCTTAAATGGATGCACTATGTTGTAGCTTATAAGATATGGGCATAGTGTAATTCAGTCAAGTTAATACTGTTACCCCTTGCAAGATAAACGGAGTGTACATAGGTGACTGTAAAAAAAAGGGGGGGCCACCTTTTTATTCCGTTGGGAGAATGAACACCCACTCCTTGACACAATCTTATCTCAAAACATGATTTAAAAGTTAATACCTTAACCTTGAGCCACCCACCGAGCAATCAACATCAGAATATTACTCTCAAGAAACTTAGGATATACTCGGGCGCAAGCTGTGAAATCTCTTAAACACCATCATTATTTTTAATATTTAAACGAGAAGTATTTATTAGACGCGCATTAGACGAGTCAAGAATCTAAACCAATGATTTTCAGCCTGCGACACGTGTACCTCTTGAATGATGCACGTGGTATATTTAATATGGATACACAAACATAATTTAGAAATGGTGGGCTTTTCTCTTTTTTTCTTTATATCAATACCTATAAAATAAAACTAATAATATAGTAAACATTTTTTACACTGCTGACCAAAAAAAAAAGTTTATATTAATTTCTAAAATACATTTTCTATGAAAATTCCACTGAAGTAACTTAGAGCACGAATGATAATAATTGTCGTTACTTCAGTCTTAAAATTTATCTTTGGATTTCAAGTTTAATTATCTCCTATGGTTAATTTCTCCTAGGATTTGTACAGTAGCCTCATGGATTCTTTGGTGCTGACTGACAGCTGCCAGCTTACAGTTAAAAGCTTTGAAAAGTTACCAGACCAAATTATGTATCCCTACGCCGAACCATATGATCTGCAAAAACATGTGTTTACCAGCTGTCACTTCTGACGGTCAAAATTTAGGTATATACCTAAATGTTGACTGTCAGAAGTCAGCCGAGAGCTGTCAGTCAGCACCAGCTACTGTAGTTGATATTATTTTGTTCTCCTTGGTGATCAAGTTATACAGTAAGCAAATGAATACTATATTCAATAGTAGATTATAATCACAGAGAATAGCCGTTGATCACATGGTTTAAGACGTCAGTCTTGGAATATATGCTAAAAATAAGTATGCTCTAAGTGCTCGAAATTAGCTAGTAGGTGAAAAACCTTTTAAACGTCCATCCTATTGAAACGGATAGCCACATTGAATAACTATGAGCAAACTTAGTTCGTCTTAGGTTCATATAATATCCCTACCGAATTTAGTTAAAATTTCTCTGCAAATTTGGCATTTATCACGGAACAAACAAAAATACAGATTCTTGAGTCTGGAAAAGGATAACCAGATCGAAAAACTATTTGTAAAAAATTCTTCGACCCAATATAAAAAAAATTCCCTGCCAAATTTCCTTAAAATTGGTCCAAGCATTCGGCATTTCATCGCGTCAAAAAAAACAAAGGGACAGATTTTTCAGTCTGGAAACGGAAAACCAGATCGAAAAAACTATTCGTAGACATCATTTGGCCTAGTTTCAAAAAATCTCCTTGAAAAATTTAGTTAAAATTGGGCGATGTATTTGGCAGTTCTCCAGGAACAAAGATTCCGACAGACAGACAAGTTAAAACAAAACCTCGCTTTGCTCGGTCAAAAAGCACTTTTGTGATCGGTCAGTTGATCGCGATCGACATCTTGGTCACCCTTGCCTTAATGCCAGACAACAACAACAACAAAAAAAGTTCCTCTTTCGAACGTCATTCAAAATAATTTGATTCCTAACATTTATATATGAAACACTAAGCCTCCCCTATCTTATTCGTTTTGTTGACCGAAAGAGAGATAAGTCTTAATAGTTCGGACACGACCCAGATCGATAGGGCAGCGGGGATAAATAAAACAATTTATCAAATAAAATAAAAAATTGATCCGATCCTATCGTCTAGAGCGTCACTTGTTTTTCTCTCTGTCGGGGCGGCGGGATCTCTTCGGTTCGAGGGTCGAATCGTTTCGGGATCAACTTTTCTTGAGGTCCAATGTTCTATGTTTAAAAAGGAGATAAATAAGCGAGAGCAGTGGGAAGGAAGAAAGATAAAGACACAACAAGCAAGAGCCCGGAATAGATTACACTGTTGCGACACTGGTTTGTTTTAACCGTGGTCAATGTGTGACTTTTATAGAACTAATAGTACACAAACAAATACAACAGATACAAGATGATATTATGTTGACCTCTTGGTAGTATAGATTTTAAAATCTCTAGAACACTCGAGAAGAAACTCATAAACGCCAGAAACCAAGTGAGTGTATGACGTTACTGGGTGAAACTGTTCGGCAGTAGGAGAACAAGAAAGAGAGGAGGAAAATACAAATGTCAACACAATTTGTGTTGTTGTGACCCGCCTGTTAAAACCTACGTCATTCGATTCATAGATATTTGAGTTCGAGTCGAGTTTTAAATAACGACTCGAAGATTTTAACAAAACTTTGAAACATTTGAGTATACTCGAAATTCTCGATCTTTATTTTCTTTCGTAAATTCCAAATTTTATAAAAAAATTCAACTAAAAATAGTTCTTGTACAAATACTGCTCTATTCTATTCAAACCCGAAAAATACTCGTTTTCATTCAAACTCGACTCGAACCCGGTCCTAAGTGAAAAATGCCTTCCTCGCACACCCCTACTGAAATATCTATTCTTCGCTCCTATACCAGACACCTTTACTTTCCCGGGTATTTTTATCTTAGTGTTACAAAGAAATATATTAATTTTTAGACATTTTAAAGTGGAAAATTTCAAACTTTAAAATATCTTTACGGTACTATATATGTATAGGGTTAAAGAAAATAGTTTTGTGTTCATTCCAGTAAACAACAAACTCTTGTACTTTTAAAAGTTTTGTCAATATCTAACCCAACAGCAACATCTGATTGGCAGTACTCTTATTCCCAGTGGCGTATTCTATGGGTATATATAGTAGCCCCATGGCTTCTTTGGTGTTGACTGACAGCTCACAGCTGACTTCTAACAGTCAACATTTAGGTATATACCTACATTTTGACCGTCAGAAGTGACAGCTGTTAAACACATGTTTTTGCAGATCATCTGGTTCGGCGTAGGGATACATAATTTGGTCTGGTAGCTTTTTAAGACTGTCAGCTATCAGCTATGATTTGTCGGTCAGCACCAAAGAAGCCATGGGGCTACTGTAGTCTTGCGCCGCATACCCAAAATGATATGGACTAGTTTTTTTGTTTAATTCCATGCTGTTTGTTTGAACTGTGTAAACACTAATGTTTAAATTGTAAATAAATATATAACAATTTAAACATTAGTGTTTACACATTTCACACAAACAGACGAGTGTCAAAGCAATTAGGAATTGACTGACGCTCGTCTCAGTGGTCGAATGATCTGAGGCGTCACTCTCGAGTTAGACTGGCCTGATGATGATCAGGGAGATCAGAGTTTGAATCCCGGTCATTTGTACTTAAGGTTGTTTTTTACCAAATGGTTTTCCCCTCTCCCTACAGGCAAAAAGTGAGTACACTTCCTATAAATATAATCTTTCTCAATCCTAAAACAATTAGCGTAATTATTACATAAGCGTACAGCCCGAACGGGTAGTAAGACGTGGTGCTAAAACAATAAAGTATAAAGACTCGGCGGCGATCAAATGGAATTGACGTGGTTTGCAGTTGATTGATGTTACGTCAGTTCGCTATCTAAACTCCTCTCAATAGAGTCGGGTTGTTTTTTATATCACAAAGACTTGTCTGTCAGTTTTCTGTAACAATGTGATCGCTGATAAAACATGACAAAACTCGACGATATGAAATAAGGTAATAATATATATATTTTAAATATTGTTGCTACAAGCGTCGGAGTTATTTCCGCGCGCCCCGTGTCCTACTACTACGCTTGTACGCATATGCACAGGCTACGTTAATTTGTTAAAAGAGGAGGAAGGTTGAATTTCTGAGGAAGTGCACCTATATTTGTGTGGAGGAAGAGTGATAAACTATTTTAGGGAAAACCTCCCCTCAGTACACCTGGCCAAGATTCGCGCCCCAATCTCCCCGTCATCAGCAGGCCAGTCTAGGCCTGGATTCGAGACCGTAGCCAGCCAATAATTTCAAGGGGGGGGGGCGGTTTGAACCCCCGAACTCCCCCCCACCCCCAATTGACTACGGTCTTGCCTAAATTAAAGGTTTAATTATACAACTTTTAGTTCAAAAATACATTAAACTATAATACAAGAAAGTATGTGCGATTGTTTCATAACAATTTATGTTGATAACATTGTTCAAGTTTGTACCCCTGTTCCCGCCCCCTTCTCCGGTGAGTGAACCCTTGTCGACCTGACAGGTAGCGCGCGGTATCAGAGGAAGCCCTTGACAATGTCGGTCAATAATAACCGCCGCCGATAAGCTGGTCTACTTCACAATCCCTCTCTATCTATCTAGGCCTGGAGTGGGACCTGTTTATTATCGCGCCCTTGACCAGACGGAATGGGGGGGTCATTGGTACCTGGAACGGAGCATGCGTTTACAATATGTTATTATTATTATTATTAGCACCGCGTCTTACTACCCGTTCGGGTTATACGCACTTACGCTAATGTGTAATGGTAGGGTGATTGTGAGATGAAATGGAGGACCTACAGTTTAACGTGGAATCCGAACCACGGTGGAGGCCTGGCATTCCCCACATTCACAAGATGTCTTGTCAGAGGTGAAGGAAGGGTTTGGTAATCAGATAAATCTGTGCCGGGACCGAGGATTGAACCCCGGATCTCCAGCACAGGAGTCCGACACCTTACCCCTAGACCACCAGGTCACCAGTTTGCAATATAAAAACCTTTTTTATTTTGAAATTAATATTTTATATTGCTCTTTCTCTAGATTATATATATATATTTTTTTGTAATTTATGGTGGCCAGTTTTAAGAAGATACAAGTGTGAATAGGCCAATAATCACGTTTAATCCATTATTTTCTTCTTTTCTTCTTATGTAACTCTGTCCTGAGACAGGTATCAACTGGAAATCTTCCATTTTCTTCGATCCTGAGCGTCTTCTTTCAGTAGCATTTTACTTTTTTAATATCTGTTATCATTCCAAACCTTCTTCTTTCTCTTTTTCCCCTCCCTCTTACTCCCCATGATCCTCTTCATAAAACAATCCCTAAGGAATGCGTGCCCCAACCGATACGTTTTTCTTTTCATTGCCATTGTAATGGTACTGTTTTGGACCCCTCTCGTTTATTTGAAAAGTCATGGATGAAGTCTATTCTTCTTTCAATAACTGTATGTAAATTTTCCTTTTAATACTTCATCCATGGATGACCAAGCGAAATTGAACGATTTAATTTCAGTAGAAGATTCTATAATCAAGTTATACCTTCATTATTAATACCACTTTCATTAATTATTGTTTATTTTACTGAGTTTCAAGCCCATAAGGTATTTTCAGAAATAGATTCAACTATATTACGTTTAAAAAACTGCATCCGTTCTACTTAAAAAGTGTGGTGATAAGTTGGCCACCACTTACCCAATAGGAAGCTAGCCTTCACAATATCAGACCGCCAAGAAATCTCCTATCGGTTGGTTTTAACACTAAAGACAAGAAGTCCAAGAAGCAAGAGGTAGGTCATGTATAAGAGGCTGGAGACGCTATGCGTGCAGCTAGCTCGCTCTTTGACTCTGGCTCTCCTATCTGTTGGTTTTAACACTAAAGACAAGAAGTCCAAGAAGCAAGAGGTAGGTCATGTATAAAGGGCTGGAGACGCTATGCGTGCAGCTAACTCGCTCTCTGACTCTGGCTCTCCTATCTGTTGGTTTTAACACTAAAGACAAGAAGTCCAAGAAGCAAGAGGTAGGTCATGTATAAGAGGCTGGAGACGCTGTGCGTGCAGCTAGCTCGCTCTCTGACTCTGGCTCTCCGCGTCAGTTGATTGTAAGAACTATGTCACTTTAATGTTGAATCTAAGATATTAAAAGTGTAATTAATTAAATAAATCATATATAAACATTGAAATTTACTCATTTCAATCATTATAAACGAAAAGAAAAGAACTAATAAGTAGATCCTACAGTGGACTAGGCATATAATCGGACCATCACACAGCCGTGTGATAGCAAGTGTGCAGTAATATGAACGCAAAAAGCTGTATCACAACAATCACTGCCCAACCGTGGGGCATTCACGGGTCCTCATCCTCAACATAAATCGGTATCACCATATCATCTTTATCAGACTCCTTTCCTCTCCTATCCTCCTCAACACTTCCTCATTCCATCCACTTCACCTTCTCCACTCTTCTCTAACTATACACTATTTCTTGTTGCACAAACTGCGTAGCAAAAAAAACACCTTTTTTTACTACCTTTGGTGACCTGGCGGTCTAGGGGTAAGGTGTTAGACTTCTATGCTGGCGGCCGGGGTTCAATCCTCGGTCCCGGCACAGATTTCCTACCATTACACATTAGCGTAAGTGCGTATAACCCGAACGGGTAGTAAGACGCGGTGCTAATAATAATAATAATTTTACTACCATTCTTTGTTTTTCAAATTTCACACGAAAAAAACTACACAGTAATCCCTAAGGAAGTATTATTATCGTTTGATAATGTGTACTTTTGATTGAAAATATATTACTACTACGAATATAATCATTATTTTCACATATTATTCATGACTTTCATTCAATGTTTGCAATTAAAATCTTCTGTTAGCTGTCGCTTACCACCTCTCCTACGCTGGACGGACTTTAGAAAGACGTGAAGCTTTGTAAATAATATTTTTCAAAAGGAGAGAAGATTACGGTGTGCTCTACAGACACACAAGTCTGGATTACATACCCCCCTTTACCCCGTTCCCCCCCTACTGCGAGCTTATGATCTCGCCTCTAATCAATCATGGTGTCCGAACCAAGGACCGTGATTCTGAGAGAAAGTCACGATCTAGCTTCACTTTCCTCACGGAGGAAAGCCAATGGAGAAAACCAGGGGTATGCCAAACGTGTCGGCCACGCTTTGAGAGATATCGATCGATACAGATTTTTTTTTTTAGAAAGGTAAAACTCTTTCCTGTTTCAAAACTTCACAAGATGATTCTCGATGATTCGAGGTTGAGAGGATCGAGATCATCTCGGATTACCGATAACTCGGGACATAATGTTTAAAGCCACCACAAGTTCCATACACTCCTCAACAAACAAACAAACAAAAACCACTCCAGTGCCGTGCGTGGCCCGCGAGCCGTGTTTGGTCACCCATCTCCCACGCCACTAGTCTGAAGAGAGAACTAGATGACATTGTTCTATCCCTCCTGAGGTTGGTTGAGGTCACGGTCTATTGTCGTCACACTGCTCTGGGCATCTGGGCCAAGACCTCAGTTGGAATAACTCCTGAGAACATGACCGACCGGCCGCCAAAGATGGCTTTCGATCAAATACAGTGATCAGGCCAGGTGTACTTTTATTTTATTTAAATGTCTTTATTTCATCTGGTGAAGTTACTGACGAAATAAAAACAACTCTAGATTTATCCTCTCTCTAAAAATACAATAATTTTTTTTGATAATCTAAAAACATAAAATTTTAATATTAGTTATATTCATAGTGATTTACTAAGGAGAATTATAATGATACTAATTAATTCAAGGAACACCCAATAAACAATAACAAAAGGATCTTATTATAAGTGAAAAGATATAATTTATATGAAATATAAGGAAAAAATTAAAGATAGAACACTATTTTTAATTAGAGAAAACCATATTGAGATTATAAGAGTTTGAATAGTTAGGGATAGTAACAAGTCTGAATAATACATATTACATTATATAGGAGAAAAGATATACTGAATAGAATAATGGCAAACCTATAGCAAAAACTTTTAACTTATAATTCTTATTAATGTATGTGAAATAAGTAGAACAAGAACATGTTAAATATGGAATAGGTTGAACTACAAAAAACATATTAAAATTAGATAATACATACAAATAAAAATCTCATATTCTAAGGTTACATGTTAATCAATAAAACATTACTAAGTAAGATATACAATTATAGTGAAGAAGTTAACATTAAGTTTAAAGGTAATATTAAGATAACTCCGGAGTTGTCAAAAGGAAAAGTTAAAAATTTGACCAATGGTAGTAAACAGGGAAATTATGCAAGAAATTATTTACTATAGGTTAGAGACGATAATTATAAGTAAGGACTTGAAACAGAGTCTAAATTATGTAGAATGAGAAAATTGATACAGAAAAGTTGTTGAGTATTTAAGTGTTCCTAAGCTGGTTTTAATTCCTCTCCTTAAGCCTTGGATGCCAGAGGGCCGTGTTGACAGACTACATGTTTCGACGTATAAACGCCATCATCAGGTCTGAGGAAAACCAATGTAAAATTAGGAAAAATATAAGAGGAAAAATTAAGAACTAAGAGCATAACGATAACCAGGAAAAAATACTTAATATAATTAGAGAAGGAATATAAAGCTAACCTAAAACATAGTAAAAAATTAAAAAGGAAAGAGAATATAGATTATTATTAACGTGTAGATATAATACTAAACTGTCAAGCTTACCTCTAAGTTAGGATTAGATGTTGTCCCTGTTACTCCACATGTGTAATAGTTAGAAAAAGCAATAATTACATAAAGATACGGCTTGTGAAGAATAATCCAGAAAATACAAGTAAACATGAGAAAGAAAAATAAATGATTAAGAAGTAAAGGTAGCGCTAGATTGATGATTAAAAATAGATAAGACAGAAAAAGGAAAAGAAGAGAGAGGGAAAATGAAAACAGGTTCAAATCTTCACGACCTGTCCCGGTCAGGTCTCAGCTACGATGGTAGGAGGGCAACAGAGAAAACAGGATAGGAAAAGGTTAAGATTAATTGAATAATTAATTGACTTAAGATTGAATAAATGGTTGAAGATATTTAACTGTATTGATTAGGGTTTGGTTTTCAAACTTTGTCTGTTCATTGAGGATAGTGTTGTGATGAAAACTTGCATTGTAGATATGTAGATTTTCGGCAATATTCATTTTGTGACCTTTGGTAGAGGATTAAAGAAGTTTCATACAGTGATCGATAGGGGTGGGTTGATGGCCTGAGATTTTTAAATATTCTGCAAATTTTGATTTGGTCCTGTTATATTTGAAGTCATTCAAGTGCTCAAAATACCGTTTAGAAAGTGCCCGGCCAGTTTTCCCTATGTAGGCGGCGTTACAATCACAAGTTAATTTCTAGATCCCACTTTTCACTTAGAATCAGATCCTTGTGTTCCTTGAATTAATTAGTATAAAACTCTTTACCTTGAAATAGGAAATTTCTTAGTTTTCTTTCTGCTCTTTCTTATCGACACGATAAATACGGTTATAGGTGAAGGGCGAGAGGGAATATAAGCTTTGACACAATAAAGTATTTCCAGAAAAAGACACAGACTATTGTATTTTAAGCCACGTGGGCTGACAGCGATTGATACTTTCTCGCTAACCGAGGTGGCTGCCTTAAAAACTAAACAATTAGTGTTAATCAAATTAAATCAAACAAACTCACAGTCATCATTTGATAAATTTTAACAGATTTTATCTCAATCATATATATCATATTATTCATTGTTTTAATTCATCATTCATACGAAGAAGAAAAACAGTACATCATTACAAACCATTCATTTTAGAAAACCCATAAACACACGTTTGTCTATTTTAACTTCATATATATCAAGCTAAAATCTCAAAAAGATAAGCTTTTATTTTATAAATTTAGATAGTTATTTTTTGAAGACAACATAATCACATTTCTGATGGCAGCAGGTTACTCATTTCAAGCCTATGTTGTTTATTTGTGAGACTGACCACATCTGTGGTCAAGTGGTCAGAGATACCAGCTACAGATCCAGAAGTCCCGCGTTAGATACCCGGTACTCCCAAAATGTATCTGTGAAGCAGTGGGTCTAGATAGGGGTCGAACTCAGCCCGGTGAGAATCAATAAGGAGTTATTCGAATAAAGAAGTATCATATCACGTCTAGAAAACTGAGTTTACTGTCCGGAGGGTTCGTTGTGCTGACCACGTGACACCCTCCATCCGCAAATGTTGCCAACACCGTCGCTAATGACGGTGGAGGCCACTCGGTCGGTTAGGTATAGCTCGCTTGAGAATTCAGACCATAGATTAAATATAGCATTTCTAGGTCGCGTATAAATTACTCAGGGCGATTTTTCCAAAATGTCTCCACTCTCTCTCTCTCCAAGAAAATAAGGGTACATTTCCTATAAATATAACTTTACTAACCCCTATAGCCATTAACGTGATTATTATTATTATTATTATTAGCACCGCATCTTACTACCCGTTCGGGTTATACGCACTTACGCTAATGTGTAATGGTAGGGTGATTGTGAGATGAAATGGAGGACCTACAGTTTAACGTGGATTCCGAACCACGGTGGAGGCCTGGCATTCCACACAATCACAAGATGTCTTGTCAGAGGTGAATGAAGGATTTGGTAATCAGATAAATCTGTACCGGGACCGAGGATTGAACCCCGGACCGCCAGTACAGAAGTCTGACACCTTACCCCTAGACCGCCAAGTCACCCGCTATTATTAGAAGGGCAATGGATAACACTTTTGATAAATAATATAGTATTAGTAAGAAAATAATAATTATTTACATTTAGGTTAGTATCAGTGACTTTCAACCAATGATTGCAATAAAAAAAATCTGCTATCTGTCAGTTTCCGCATCTCCTAAACTGGACGGGCTCTACTGCCTCTGCGCCGTATGCAACCAGCCTGTTACAATGACGTCACTTGAGGTAAATGTGTTAGCAAGGTTGCAGTACAGGTTTGTCTTTTCGGGTTGTACATTTGTCGCGCTATAAAATATGGATAAGACTATTATCTTTGAACGCTAACATAACCTCAAACCACCACGAAACCATGTTAAGAAGCGGCCATGTTTGATAAAAGACAAGGCCACTCATTAAATTCGGTCAAGTTGAGTGCAGTTACCCACGTAGCATACATAACCTTAGTTTATTTTCTTTAAATTACGTCACGAGTTAATCAGAATTTGCAGGGTAGTAACCAGAAATTTATTTAGGGGTTGGGTCAGGGCGATTCTGTATGTATTAGATACAGGTGAAGTCTTCCAACATGAGTGTCAAATTGTTGTTTTTTTAACCTTTTTAACATTTTAACCCGCCTCGGTGGCGTAGTTGGCTAACGCGCTTGTCGTGTTGATCTCGACTGCTGAGGACGGGGAGATCGAGGTTCGAATCTCGGTCGGGTGGACTGGGGGTGGTTTTTCCTAAATGGTTTTCCACTCTCCCTCCACGTAAATACGGGCTCACTTCCTCTAATTCAGCCTTCCCAATTCCTAATCCATTAGAGTAATTATTACTTAAAAGCGTATAATCCGAATGGGTAGTAAGACGCGGTGCTAAATATTATTATTTTTATTATTATTATTTAACATTTTAGTTCTTTTTGGAGCAAATATAATTTATTTATTTAGCACCACGTCTTACTACCCGTTCGGGTTATACGCTTAAGTACTAATTACGTTAATGGATTAGGAATTGGGGAAAGTTGAATTTAGAAGAAATGAACCCACATTTGCGTGGAGGGAGAGTGGAAAACCATTTAGGAAAAAACCATCTTCAGTACACCCAACTGGGATCGAACCACGAGCTCTCCGTCTTCGGCAGTCTAGTCCAACACGAGAGTAGATTGTCAGACCATGCGGCCACCGAAGCGGATATCTAGGTGTTGAGGAAGAATAAAAATATGATCATTAATACTTTCAGAGAAAAGTACGACTTTAGGATTTTTGTGTTTTTAAAATGCGCCTAAAATATTTGGATTACAATTTTTTTTTAACATTATAATGTAACAATTACACTCTTTCCGCTGAACGAAGGCGGCTCCGGCCATTCATAACTAAGCCCGCCCTTCTAATAACGGGATTTCTAGCCCAAGGTATTCAATGGTAAAGTTGGTACGATTTGCTTACGACAGTTGAGGTCAGAAATTACAAGTTGAGATTAATTACAATATCAGGGATATAAACTCTATTATAATCAGGAGGTCCAATGTAATGATGGCCCAAACATGTTTTTTTACACGCACCTAGTCTTACCGCCCATCCGGAATATTTACATATCCACACTAATATATATTAGGGAGGAGAAAGCCAAATTTTATTGAAAATGCACAAGCATTTGCATTAGTAAATAAATACTATCTGTTCACCTAACCAGGATTAGAACCTTGACCCCCTCATAACCAGAAAATTATACTAGACAAGACTGACGCCTCAACTGAGAAGGTTCCTATACACGCTAAGTGGAAAAAAACATTATGAAAAGATATTGTTTTTCAAAATTACTGATAATAAAAAAAATTCAATATGCCCTTAATAGCTTACAGTTCAATTACCTATGAAGATAACGAAGCGATAGCAATTTATTGATGAAGACCTATCCATCGTTTCAAGTTTATCATCGAATAATCTGTTATCTTTGGTCCTTTGATCGATCATAATGATAACTTGGTATCAGTTCTGAGCCGTCAAGTTGGAAGAACTGATTCCCGTCTCCTGTTGATAAGTCCGAGTGCCACATTTAAAAAAAAATAAACTCCATAGTCTATGTAATCAATTCCTGAAAAATATTTTTCAAACCAACCTTTTAAGACACTAGATTAGTCAACTAGAAATTCATAAAACGCCAGAAACAAAGTGGGTTTAAAGGTTACTGGGTGAAGCTGTCAATCAGTGGGAGAACAAATAGGCGAGGAAGAAAATACAGATGACAATACAATCTAATTGGCATCATTCCATTCAAAAATATCCGTCTGGTTTCCTTTAGTTTCACGGCTATTTAGCTCTTAATGATGAACCGAAATATAACTATTTTTGGGTGACCTGGCGGTCTAGGGGTAAGATATCAGACTTCTGTGCTGGCGGCCGGGGTTCAATCCTTGGTCGTGGCAAAGATTTATCTGATTACCAAACCATTCCTTCACCTCTGACAAGACATCTTGTGAATGTGGGGAATGCCAGGTCTCCACCGTGG